>PISX010016423.1:0-46294 GCA_004024625.1 Mellivora capensis
GAAGACATACAAATGGCTATCAGACACATAAAACAAACAAAAAGAGACGTTACATTGAAGTAAGGGAAAAAAGGACATTCTGTGACTCAAGACATTTCAGGATTTTCATGCAATTTTTAATTGTTCTTCAGTAGCTAAATACAATAGGCATGGTGTTTCTACTTCACTGGGTGAAAATTTATTGACAACTTTCCCAATTCTTCATTAGTTAGACCTACATTAAAGAGGTTGCCTCATTTTACTCATGAAATGGGACTTATAAAGAAATTATGCTCACCAGGACATGAATCCTTCAGTTCAATACTGTATAAATCCAGGAAAAAAAGCAATTGTTTATTGAGAAGAAGATTATGGAAAATACTTTTGGAAATGTTCATTATTTCTGGGATAAGTTACATTTCTAAGAAAAGGAGGACACAATTTCTAGAAATTAAACCACTCTAAGCCAAGTTTCCAATGGGAAGCAACCAAGATAACTCACATTTGCAGGGGGAAAAGAATGCCAGCAACTGACTAGTGATTGCTTCATTTCAAAAGAAGTGGGAATGGGACACCTGGGTGGCTCACTTGGTTAAGCGGCTGCCTTGGGCTCAGGTCATGATCCCAGCATCCTGGGATCAAGTCCCACATCGGGCTCCTTGCTCGGCAGGGAGCCTGCTTCTCCCTCTGCCTCTGCCTGCCACTCTGCCTGCCTGTGCTCGCTCGCTCTCTCTCTCCCTCTCTCTCTGACAAATAAATAAATTAAAAAAAAAAAAAAAGAAGTGGGAAACCTTCCATGTACCTGTTAGGACAGAAATTCTATCCCAGTTCATTTCAGAGAGGAAACAATAAGAAAATGAGTAGCAGGGTGGGACCAGAACTGGGTGGACCTCTGAAGCAGGCCAATGAGCAATTAGCTATGACCTGCACAGCCAGGACTCTGGAGTGACACCACCATTGCTGAGTGATAAGAACCTGACAGACAGACACACCCACAGCCTACCTGGATTCAGCCCGCCCTCTGCCTGCCATGGGGTTGCAGGGGCCCCGGCAAGGGACAGCCTTTCTGAAGGTAGAGATGGTACCCACCCCAAAATGCAGTAAACCATCTACAACCCAGACTCCGAGCAGCCTGGAAGGCAACAGACTTGTCTGGGAAATTTTCTGGGTTTGTCTGGCGGAGCTGACAGACCCAAGGGCTCCAGCAATGGGAAGAAATGGGTAGCAGCTATTAAGTACACAGAAAATAGGTCATATGGGGAAGACAGTTCCCTCTTCAGAAGTTAGCTGAGCCTTTGAGACCTGGCTTCCGAAGAACGAAGGTGTTACCTTGAGGCAATATGGACATCCTCCCAAGTCTTGGCCCGCAAGAATCTTTCAACATGCTCTCCTCTGGCCGCAACCATCCCTCCGTTGTCACCCTCCTCCTCTCGCTGGTCTCACATAGTTATAAATATTGCAGTTCCAGAGCACTTGTGTGCCCTTCCTCCAGCTTCCGGGCCCCTCTCCCTCTGCTTGCTCACCTCCACACACCTCCCACCACTTGCTGTTTGACCAAAAACTACCTGTGGTTTTCTCGTAGTTTCCACCGTCCATTTAGGTACTCCAAAGTGTTGGATTATTGTCTTAAACGCCTCCTTGAAATCAAGACCAAATTCCTTTCTGAGGTCAAAGCTCAGCTTTCTCCTTGCCCACCATGACCCGCTATTCGGCAATCTCCTGTCCTCCATAAAAGCATTATACCGTATGCTCTAAAGTGGAGGGCGCAGTAATAACCCTTTCCTGCTTCCGAGCTGCAGAAATGCTTAGCTAGGCTTTGCCTTCCTCTCTTCCAGTATTACCTTAGCCTTCACAAGATGCTACATATACACACTTCTTAAGTGGTCCTCCTCTGAAAATCCAAACATCAGTGTCACCAGCTACCCGACTGTCCTTTAAGAAAAAATATGTTCCACAAAAATCTAGGGCCACCTGGAGATCACAGCTAAGGATAACCACCTGAGTACTTCCAAAGGACTAATCAGAAAACCTGAAGCACCCTATGCAGTCTTTTCACAAACAACAACATGGACTTAGAGTCAAGCTCTGGGAACTGGCATATCTGTCTGGGAAATGCTTATTGTTTAGCCCACACAGGCTGGTTTGCTTTTTAAGTTGATTTGGTTGCCAATACATAGAAATCTGATGTCCTTACAGCAGGGACCACATTCCTACATAGTGACGAAACGGTTACTATATACACCTTTCAGATACAACATGCATTTTCCAGGATTTCGGGAGCCCAGCTCGTGTCTCTCAAATACGTAACCTGTGCAGCCCCAAGGGTTTGAGTGGTCCATTCCTGATCAATAAACTTTTTTCAAATCAAGAAAGTTTTGATGAATAAAAAAAATCAATACATGTCTACTCACAACGTTTAATGTTTTAATTTTCAGTGCCTCCTCCTCCTTATATCCTCATCAACCACACCCCCATCCAATGGCTATGCCCATTTCCTCTTTCTAATGATGGGAATGGGGTGGGTCGGTCCCTTTGCATAACTGGCATTGGAAAGAAACCATGAGTACCCATCAAGGGCATTCCATGTTAACCCCACACTTATGAATGTGTCAAGGGCCATAACCTCTGGACTAAACCAACTGTTGATCTATGAACAGTGTCCTCATCCTGAAGATTATGAAGTACAGGGTATCAAAAAAAAAAAAAAAACAACAACCCACCAGCAGCATCACCTTCAAATATTTACAAGTTTCTAATATAAGTGTGTGTCTTATGTCTTGGTCAATTTATCTAATGGGTGGGAGCTCTGTTTTTAAGAGTTTAGGATACTTCAATTCATGGGCTTTGTATTCAGATCCACAAAATATATATTCACATCTATATATATATATATATATATTCACACATATATATATATTCACATCTAGAATATACATATACATACTTTTTCCAGGTATAACCTTATCCAGCCTCTTCAGAGATTAGTACTCACAATCTCAAGAATACTCAAGCAATAGGGTAGAGCATTCTTCTGGAATAAAGCTAAAAGAAAATTAATAATAATAATTACAACTAGATGATACATTAGAATAGCCTTGTTTGGTGAGGGGGGGGGCTTATATAAAGAATAAGTCATTCCCAAACACGTATAAACCATATTATACATTCAATCATCCCAATCTTCAACCCATTGTTCCACTTTTTTCTTTCAGTGTTTTATTTCCATATGATGCCCTTTGACCCCATCAGCAGGATTCACTGGGAAGACATGTTCTTTGATAAAACAAAGTCAATAATATCGTCATTTTCAACTGTGCTATCATTTTCACAGGTCCAAGTTGAAACGAAATCATTTAGGAGAACAAATAGCACTGTTTTATCACTAATGAATGGATTTAGCATTGTTTTCCACATTCCCACCACTTAAAATGGAAGAAATAGAGCAAATGTGGTACAGAGAAAGCTCAAATAGTCCATGCTAATGGTGGAAATACTTAAGTATCGTCCATATACAGCTAATATAAACCAAAGTGGTTTATTACCACTGTTCCGTGATTTATGACTCACATTATGACTTTATTTTGAAATGGTTGCATAAAATATTAATGTGTGGTGAAAGAACACACAGCAAGGAACAGGGATCCTGTTTTATCAGATGTAAGGCTGCTCCGTGATTTATTCCTCTTAATACACTGAACTCAAGTCTCAGTATCTATTTGCTCTCTCATTATAAGCAGCCCTTCCTAGTCAAGCTTTTCAAGGTGAGGCAGCCTTACTTCTGTTCCCAGATTATAGGCTGCGTACCGTTAATTTTTAAAGGGATGGAGTAGTTTATAACAAATGTGAATAATTTATAGCAAATGTTCTCAGCATTGATTAGTGTTCTTTTGAAATAGAATGTCTTCTTGATATGCATCATTCCCTTAATGCCTTATGAAAAGTCAGAAGACCTGTTACTGCACTGCTTAATGGACAAATCAACTTTAATTTTAGTCATATATAATATGAAAAATAAGTACCTATGTTTTTCCCTGCTTGGAATTTGCCAGGCATTAACAATAAACATTAGCTCAAAGCAATCTAATGAGAAGTTAACAATAGGACGGAATTGCTCTCCCTTGGAATTTGCATTTGATTTGGTTTCTGCAAACTTTGGAGTTGATGGTGTCTGTACTCTTTTCCTACACCACATGTTAGGGGGCTCCAAACCCCCTAACATCACAAAGTTCCAAATTATACAATTTTACTGCACAAAAAATTGATGTAGATTGAGTACCTTATTTCATTGCAGTTTGGTCAATATAGCTGATTCATGAAAAACTGAGTATCTTTTTGAATCTCCATGAAAGTTAATACGGCCTAATTTCTATTGAATGAAATTCACCATCCATGATTTTGTCCTGCTGTTATATTATATATTTTAAAATCTCAATTGATACAAAGAAAACATAAACAAGAAGAGTCAACACCGTGCTTTCTACATTTATGATATACACTGTCCATATATTCTCAATTTATTCTCTCAATAACATGTAAAATATTCTAATGCCCATTATACAAATAGGAAACTGAGGCACAAGATCAGTAAGTCATTTGCCCTAGAGTGACAACACCAGCAGCAGAATTGGAATTGGGAATTTCAGTGGTTTGGCTTCACAATCCATGTTCTTACTATTATACTCTTTCTATTGTCCTTTGCTCAGGACTGGATACAAAGATTTTTCTATTAAAAAAAAAAAAAACAAAAAACAAAAAACAAAAAAAACAAACCCAGAAAATAAAGAGCTCCAATGATTTGGGGCTTTGAGAGAATAAAATCTAACTTTATGAAGGACCAATGTTAAGAATTAAGTTCAAATGATGAGATGTGAAAGAGGAAGATGACTGACTTTGCATTTGAGATTTCTTAATATATCTTTGAATATCTAGCATCATTCAAATGGGGGGGGGCATTTTGACATTCTCCGTGGTCAGTATAATGTACAACGAAGAGGACCTGGTGGGGAGAACTGGGATATGAATCCAAGCTGCACAGATTCACACCCAGGCAATCCAGAGATTTTCTTTTTTTTTTAAGATTTTATTTATTTATTTGACAGACAGAGATCACAAGTAGGCAGAGAGGCAGGCAGAGAGTGAGAGAGAGAGGGAAGCAGGCTCCCCAACGAGCAGAGAGTCCGACTCAGGACTCTATCCCAGGACCCTGAGATCCTGACCTGAGGCGAAGGCAACAGCTTAACCCACTGAGTCACCCAGGTGCCCCAAATCCTGAGATTATTACAGAACCTCTCTGATCCAAGATTTCCATCCCTAAACTGAGATTATAACACCCAGTAGTACAGCAGTCATTAGGATTAGAAATAATGACAAGTTTCTAGGATACAGTAGGCACTCCATATGATAGATACATAGTATCTATGATCAGTGTCTGTTCTATCAATTGTTATTCTCTGAATAGCCCATCCTCAGTATGAGTCACTGCAGGAGTGCAGAGAATTCTGTCCTTCAATCATCTTAAACTTTAAGATCTTTAGCTAATTACTCTTCCCCTTGCTCTTGCCATTCAAAATTACATTGGAACTCACCAAGTTAAATTCACACGAATGCTTCATTTCCAACAGCCTCTGAGAAAAATCAGGAAAAGACACTGATATTGCAGAGGGAGTGTTAGATGTTCCCCGCAGACACGTCTCCAATCATGGGAAAGTCCTTTCAGGAGTGACAACTGGCTCTCACCTATGTGGGTCCACTGGTGGGTACGTGACTGCTGGCATTCCTTGTCTGCTAAGGACCAGTTGTCCCCTCTCAAAATAAAGGCTTGAGACAATGAATCGAACTAAAAGCAAAGAAGGGAGAACATCAGCATCCTTGTGATTTGGAGAAAGAAGACAGGTGGAAACAGAGAAAGAAGAAATGGAGAGAGGAAAGGGAGGGAAAGAAAGTTTCTTCCAGAGAGAAAGTAAATCAATAGCAGACATTTCTGCAGGAGCAGCGGTGACGGCAGTAGAGCGGACATCGAGCCAGGGTCCCTCAGTCTTTTGTGCATCCACTCATACAAAACTGTGTGAACAACAAAAGGTTCTGCCGCAAACACTGAATTGCCTCAAAATACTAAAGGGCCATCTCATGGAAGCAGCCCATTGCTGTAGCACAACACACCCTTTTTATTAATGAAATAACACATCACATCCCACACTCTGTTCGGATTTAAACTTAGTTGCCACAAGACAAGGATGTGAGGTCTCATAACTGTTCCTCCTAATCCCACCAGATGGGGATAGAAATATAAGCTTTCATGCACCTGAAGACATTATTCTCCAGGAAAGGATTTTTTTTTATTTTTTTAAATTTTTTTGGGAAAGATTTTATTTCTTTATCTGTCAGAGAGAGAGAGAGAGAGAGAGCGAGCCCAAGCAGGGGGAGCACAGGCAGAGGAAGAAGCAGACTCCCCACTGACCAAGGGGCCCGATGCGGGACTTGATCCCAGGACCACGGGACTCAATCCCAGGACCCCGGGATCATGACCTGAGCTGAAGGCAAACGCTTAACCAACTAAGCCACCCATGCACCCCTCCAAGAAAGGATTTTTTAAAGTTGTCTCCATCTCTCCACTGCACTCCATCTGCAGTGAGAAATGGCCTGTCTAGAGAAATCGTCAAATGCCGCTTAGTTTTCTCTTTATATTTGTCATCTTTTTTTTTTTGACCCTCCAGTCTCACAGAGATCCTGACCACTTTCTTTTTTTAACTTCTGCTACTTCCTTTTTCTCATCTTTCTTTCTTGGTTTTAATTCTTCCCTGAGAGCACCTTAGAACCCAAGACCTATTACTGTGGTCTGTATCCCCTGCAGCCCTCCCCTCAATGACCCACTGGCCTGATTGGGAGTGAGTCAGTGCCATAGAAAGGTCTGTACAAGTAACTATTAATGTGTGTATGGTGGAAATTTCTAAAACCAAAAGGTCTATTTTGTATGGAACACTGCTCCAAATTAAAAAATCCTTTTAAACACAGTCGTTCATGTATCATTGCAAATATTACTCCCCTAGAGATACTTCACAGTTCTGGTTCAAGTGTTGACCATTTGACCTTTAAGTACACAAAGTTGTCATGAATCACCCCCACACATTAAAAGGCAGGAGTTGGCAAATGTATGCACTATACTTGGGCTTATCAAGAGTATTTTTAGGCTATCACTTTTTGGTTATTAAAAACTGAAATTGACTTTCGTAGAAAGGGAAAGCTCCCCAGGGTACTTGGAATGTTATGCATTCCAGACTAGGAAAGGAGTTGTAAGTTCCAATTTCAACAAAAAACTTCCTTACCTAAATAGGAAACTGGGGGGAAAAAGGAAGGAAGGAAGGAAGGAAGGGAGGAAAGGAAAAAGAGAGAAAAGAAGTTTACTTTATAACTCAGGTCATTTTATTTTCCCAATAAGAAAAGAAGACATAAAATAAAACAAAAAACAGTTTCTCAACCTCATATGAGGATAAAGAAAAGTCATCCTCACTTTCAAATTTCCTTAATATATTCCTTGGGAGGTAACTGGGTTCTATCTTCCCCCCTAATTTTCTTTATAGGAAATTTCCAAAGATTCCTCATTCTGTAAATAAAAAATACACCTCCATCTATTCAGTGGTTTATTTAAAAATACTTTTGGAAGACCTACTATGTACCAGGCACTGTCAAACCCCATGGATTCAGCAATGAACATGAGATGGTCCTTGATTTTGTGATGTTTACAAACTAGTAGGGGGAAAGGAGAACATTTTTTAAATTACTTTCAGTATATTTAATTTTTATGCATTTTTGTATATGTGATATACTTCATTCTTTTACACGAAAACATAAATTAATTGAATTTGAATTTAAAAATGAAAAAAAAATAAAAGAGAATAATTATGCCCCCGAGTAAATGAAGAGATTTTTTAAAGAATTGCAATAGTGAGAATTTGTGAAAACAGAAGTTCAAAAGGTTACAGGAGCTGAACTGCATTATTAAGTCACCCAAATAAGCTAAGAAGAGGACAGTGGTGTATGTTACCTACTTCTCCCAGGTGACCCATGGGCATTTTACCAATGGTCTTTTCAAATCAAGAGCTCTCATGTTTTGTCCAACATAAGGAATGATTTATATGGTGGAAATCTCAGACTCGATAGATCAATGTCTCCTCCCATGGGGGGTCTTTTTGGAAAGGCAGAGTTTTCAGAGATGATGACCTTTTATAAATAACCAGATACTTTTTCCCCAAATATAATCCAATGCCTCAATCTACCTCCTGCTGAGACCACTATCCCCACCACCCAAGCTTGAGTATTTGAAACAACTTAGAGCTCATTTCTAAAAATTGTCCCAGCACAGAGGTAACAAAAAAATAACATATAAAACATCAGGAAGGCAAAAGAATCTTAAATGAGCAAAATATTTGGCACTCAAGTTTCCAAAGTATGGGCATCAGATAGAGAAAAAAATCAAAACAGTGTTAGTAAGCAGCTCATCAGGGTTTCAAGGAGACAGAACGATAAAATCATTTTCACTGGCATCTGACATTAATATTGGGGGGAAAAAAGGAGTAAGGAAAGTTCTGCTAATGGCTCTAAAAATGCCATTGCTTGGACAAGACTCACAAGAGAAAAAGCTCTGCTTATTTCAGAGAACAGAATTTTCAGACCAAAGCCCAAGATCTGCATAGAACTCAGAAAAGGGTCACCGTCAGTGATACCTGTTTAAGGAGCACACTGTGGATGGCACCCTGTCAAATATATGTTGTTTCTTTCTTTTTCTTCCTCTAGCTGTCCTATGTCTTTGTAAATTCTTTGTAACACTCCCTTCCCACTACTATTCAATTAGCTTTCAAATGAGTGAAGATTACCCATGCACCAAGATTGCCACTTTACCAAGTATCATCACAAGGGTTCCCAACCAGCTGCTTTAAAGTAATTGGCATCATAATGTGCAGAAAAATTACTTTTCTAATGGTTGCCTGGAAGATTTATATCCCTAAAATGTAATTAAAAAGTAGATTTAGAAATATGCTCAGCAACCAAAAAGATTAAATATTAATGTGGAGTGTAATTAATAAATTATACATTTCTTGATTACTAATGGCTTATTGACTGTAAAAGCATAACGTTATGGAATATTAGGGCAAACAAAGGCTTTTGGGGAATATTGTTCAGCTTCAAGGACAAAGCTCCTGCTCTTGAATTTTCAGAAGAAATCCTGATTTTGCAGATAAGATAAAAATTTGTCTAATTCTTCCCATTACATTCTTCATTCATTCTATGTGTTACAAAGTTTGCCATTCTTTATCAAATGAAAATTCGTAGTCTTCCAAATCATTCTTATTGCATTAAATAAATTTTTAAAAGTTAAATAAATAAATTGTTCATCCTACCAGTTGCCAATTGAAGTAAAGTTTCAAATTTAGAAGTATTTCTGACCTCTTCTACGAAAATAAAATGTTCAATGCTATTGCAAATGGCAGCAATGAAAAGAAACATCTGAAATGAGGTGGGTGGGTAATGGGAAATCCTTGCCGGGTACTTCAGACTTCAGGGTAGGATAAAATAATAAACAGAAGAGTAGGCTTCTCAATGGTTTCAGTGAACAGTTTTGAGCTCCAAGTATCTCCTGCTTTAAAAATTTTTCAAGATGTTCACCAGAATCTTAGAATGCAAGAGTTGTGAGTTGTTCTGGAGGCTATCTGGGTGACCAGCTTCATATTTTTTTAATTTTTTATTTAAATTCAATTAGCAAACATATAGTACATCATTAGTTTCAGATCTAGTGTTCAATAATTTATCAGTTGCATATAACACGCAGTGGTCATCACAGCACTTTTATATGTGAATTTGGAATTCTCTTCTCCAAGGCTGTAACATGATTCACACATGATTTCAAGGGTAATCCATGGCAGAATGGTAAAAATAACTCAGATCTCCCCACAACACTACTCCAAACTTTTTTTTTTCCTCCTTTGTTTCACATAATAATTGAGGAACCAGAATGGCCAGATTTGTTAAGGATCTTAACTTACAAATCTTCTTGGTTCTCAAGTGTTTTTCCAAAAATTTTTACAAAAGTATACACAGATGCAAATGATGTCCAAACCACCAGAACCATGCTTCAAATAGCCACCCCCCAGGAACCCCTTCCAACTCAATCCCAATATCCCTTGGTCTAAGACAACTAATTCTTTATGACAGAGAATCTTCCAAAGTAGAAAACTTTTGCAGAGAAAAATGTGACCAAGGACTTATAGGTTCAGTCTCATTTAATTCTTCTGAAACTAAACAACATCTTACGCTCCTCAGAAACAAGAACAAATAACTCTCAAGTCAACAGTTAATGAAAGAAGGACCTTGGCAAGAATATCTGGGTAATCTTGCTCAATAAGTTTTGCTTAAGAAATTTCCCAGAGAGAACCTGATGAGTGCTGAGGAAGGTTAATGTGATTCCTGAAGTGAAGTGCTTCCTGGTTCAGGTTCATTGAAGGGGAGGACTCCCCACCCATGCTTCCAAAAGCCCATGAGCAACTAGACCTTGGTTCTCATCTTGGGTTCAGTGTTTCTCCTTGAGGCAGGCTCTTTACATTTGCACTCTTTCTTTAAAACACACACCATAATTATGCTTAACTTTTTGTCTATCTATCAAGTCATCTGTTGCATCTATTTGCTTATTTTATATAAATTTTATTTATCTATTTATTTATCTATTTATCTGTTTCATGCTTTCCTCTTTAGACTCCAAGCCATATGAGGGCAAATACCTTTTTCACTTCTTTAACATCAGAGTCTACCACCACAGTAGAAGAAAGGCTATTCCATAAATACCTGTTGAGAAATAAGGGCACCCATAAAGATAGAAAGTTCTAGAAAAACCGCCAAGCTGGCCCTTGCCCTGCTTGGCCTTGGCAACTACTGTTCTCCCATTTCAGATTGGTGTCTCCCCCATTTTCCCTATGCAACCAAAATGTGAGGAAGAAGGTAGAGGTCCTCCATCACTAGGAGGGTGGCCATCATCACTATGGAAAACTCTGTGAGGACAGGAATGGGGACAACATGCTCCAGGGCAGTACTTCATCTCAAGGCCAAGTGGACAAAGTGGCAAAGCATCTCACACAAAAGGCCAATCAAAGCAACTTCTAGAATGGAGCAGAGGATCTTTCTCCAGTGACCATGAGGAAAGGACAATTAAACTACAGCTCTGATCAAGAAATAAAATCAAAGGGGAAAAAAAGGAAATAGGCAGGACTTCTCCAAGTTCTCTTTGAAATTCAGGCATTTAACAGTTACAAAGCTCTATTAACTTGACGTGAATTTAGTTCATAGGTTCTAGTTCATAGAGTTCTCTTTCCCTGCTTATGAAAGATGTCATTCATATAGTCATACAAATGTCACTCTGTAGGATTCCTTGGTTGGATTTTTAAAATTTCAATGTAAGCCCAAAGATTTCATATTTGTTGCTCCCCCCCAAAAGTCTTTAACATTTGAGAGCATGACATGACCTCCCTTGTTGAAGAGCATTACATCTCATTTCACTCCTCTCAACTGTCATTCTGCTGTCATCACTTCAATCATGATCAGCTCTGCAGCTAATGGCGACAAGAACACCAGCAAAGTGATGTGTGGACAAATTGGCATGGACCCAAAGTCTCCAAAATACAAACTTACTAGCTTAGCTCCAATAGAAATCAAATCCCTGGAATTTTTTTTAAATTTGCAAATAGTATCATAATATTATCATTGATAAATGTTAATACACTATTTCCTCAAGCTAACCATGTTCATTGTCACCAGCAACACTACGTACATAACAAAAATATTTCTTGATCACTTAATCAGTGGCTTAGACATTTCAGACATTTTCAGAAAATGTCTACTTTATAGATGAGAAAGTCAAGTCCTCATGGGGTTAAGTGACTTGCTTTAGGGTCCATAGTCATCTGTTAAAATATGTACATCACTGAAATGGTATTTATTTTGATGTTATTAAAGTGTAGCTGATCAGAATCTTGACAATTATTTTGTCTAATATTAACAGCTGTGTTTAAACCATGTGACAGGATAGTTCATGTTTGTTTTATTCTCTGTATTTTTGCATCCTCTCTCTCAGATAGCAGTGGAATGCCATGTTATTTTAAATGAAAGTCGCAAAGAAAATAAAATACAAAGAAAAATACTTACTATAATTTTAAATTACAAAAGACATAGCTACATTGACTACCTTACATCTACATCTAAAGTCTTAAGAAAAACACAAAAGGTTTGGTCTGTTTACAGATTCTTAAAATCTACCAGTTTCTTACTTATTCAAACACAAATTAAAATTTAATATAATTAAGAACATATTCCAAAACAAAAGGGGGAGGCTGACTGTTTATTCTGGATAAAGACTGCAAATAATTTCAGCAAGTGGCGTCTAAATATACAAAATCCTTCCCAGGACTGAATTGTGTGGCATTTTATCAAACATGCAGTGGTTACTGATCTGACTCTCCTTCACAGTTTCTGCTGGTAACATGAACATTTTGGACCTGAATTATGCACATTCAACAATCTCATGACGATTTCAAGATCCAAAAATTTCTGGAATTTGAAACTTTTACACCAACTCATTTGGGGTAAAACCTGTCCTGAAGTGACATGTGGCTATGGGCATATTGATATATTTGATTAAAGATGTATTAACAGGGGCGCCTGGGTGGCTCAGCTGGTTAAGTGCCTGACTCTTGATTTCGACTCAAGTCATGATCTCAGGGTCATGAGATCAAGCCCCGCCTCAGTGGGGAGTCTGACTGAGATCCTCTCCCTCTTCTCCTTCTCTCTCTCTCTCTCAAAATAAATAAATGTTTAGATTATGGAGTAATGCTATATACCCTGCCATGGTTTTCACAGTCTATTCCATGAATATTAAATTAGCGTCCCTAAACTGAAAACCTCCACATTTCAAGACACGTCCAGCTCAAGGGTTCAAGAGATGGATGGTGACCCTGTGATTTATCTAATTTTAATTATCAATTATCAATTGATTATCAATACACGCTTAATTATCAATACACGCTAAGAACAGCATCAAAGTCCTGTTGCTGAACTGTGTGTCCTCTGTGATTATAAACCCCACATGGCCCAGATTTCACAAGCCCTCAGTGCTCATCACCTGGCAAAGTATTAGCAAAATCAGCACAGGAAAATCATCTTTTGCAGTTGTTGGTGGCTTCTAAGACAGTCACAGAAATTCTCAGACCTTAATTCACAAAAGTGATGACAACAAAAATCTTATTTATGCCACTTTAAATGTTCATCTGCCTTATATATTCTGGAATCTCTCAACAATATACATCACAGATAACTCTAAATTGTTCCTTATTTTAAAATAAATACGTTTCTGTCGCTTGGTTTTGAAATAGAATTATTTCCCAATCACTAAAGTTTCAAACATGCCAAATAGTCCAATTTTTTAGTCTTATGTTGAGGTGCTCCTGAAGTAGGGAAATAAGAAAAACAATGAAGCTTGTCATATTTTAACTTGTAAACAATTCTTGATGATAATAGCATCAGTTAAAAGAGATGTCATTAAATTTTCAAACCCATGTGGATTCACACATGCCTGTTGGAATACTGAATATTCAAGTTGACTTGTACTTGAAATAAACCATTACTTTCTGCCATTTCATAACTAAGCCTTTTCCACTTCTTCATATATAAATTCATCAAATTTACAAAACAAAGAGGCATCACAGAGACACTGAACTCCCAGTGATTAAAGTACTCCCTGGATAAGTCAGATATTTGGGGTAACATATTAACTCTGGGGAAGCTTCTCAGGGGCCATTTAGCATATTTAAATAAGTAAGGAAATCAACATCAATTAATACTTTCTCTGTGCCCGCAGGGTACTTGGCACCGGCTGTTGGACTCAGTGGGAAACAGTCATTAACTGTCCCTGTTCTCAAAGGGCATTTTCCAAACAGACGGTAACACCAATCTTGTTCTTGTACCAAACCGCAGAAAGCAAACAGAAAAATGTAATTTTAGCCAATTAAGAGACTTTGTTTCTTAATGAATACTTTACTTCAGCTGGCTTAAATCTTTGTCTTTGAGGTGGTGGAGGAGGGATTGGCAAAATAGAAGGCTAAGACGGAGGATTGACGGCAGAGGGAAGAAAGCCCCAGACTGCTGAGTGGACAAGAGCTGTTCCTTTCTCTAAACAGCCAGCTACCCAGCTCATCCGTTCCTCCAATGCCACGCCCCGTGTACTAACTCTGAGCCCAACGCTGTCCTGGGTTCTAGGGTTAGAAGGGTGAATCCAGAGCCTTTGCCCTCAAATATCCAAGGGGAACCATAGCAATCCCTAGCTCGGTGGGTTATCGTAGAGATAAAATGAGCTAACACATGTGATGTAGTTCCAACTTCACCTGGCTCATAAGCAGTATGGCACAGAAATTCTGGAGGTCATATACGCCGTCCTACTAGGGGAAATGGACACAGAAACAGACATTCACAGTGAAGTTTGATGAGGGAAAGCCGAGGACGCTATGGAAGGCCACACAGAGTTTGGAGGGAGGTGGAGAGGAGGAGTGGGCAGATTAGCAGGAACTCCAGAATCCTGTCTGGGTATCTATGTGTTATCCAGAGGGCTGCAGCTGAAATCCTGCCTGGGCTGCCTCCCCAGACCATGTACCCCGGCCCTGGAGCCATGGGCACTAGAATCAAGGGCATCTTCTCTTCCTCTCAGCAAGCATGGAGTCCTCCAGGAGGGGAACTTCCCAAGCTTTCAAGTGAAATTGATCAGAACTGTCATTTTGAACAATTACAATGGCAGATTCTATTTTCCCTACAGGATCAGGCACTCTGTTGGGTGTAGTTACTCTGCAGGGCTCTGCCTGGGGCATTTTCTTGTCCCTTTTCACAACAGCCTCAGGGACTGAGAGAAGGACCCAACTCCCTGGCAGACTTTGATCCCACCTAGAAAACCCCCCCGGGCAGAGCCCTTCAGTGGGGACGCTGCAGATCCCCATTCCCAGGTATCCAGATGTGAACCACCTGTAGGCCAGTGTCTTCAATAAAGAACGAAAACATAGGGCTCTGGCTCTGACTGCAGAATGCTGAATAAAACTGCTAATTTGGTTCATGTTCCATAGGTTAAAGCCAAGAGAGGAGAAGGGGAGGAAGGAGATCCAAAATGACTGACCTAGGGTGTAGCAGTGTACAGTACCCATTAGGTAAGATTTCAGCGGTGCAGTAAGGGGTGGAGACCGCAGAGGCCACCATGTTTCCTGCAGCTGTTTAGTGAGTGCCAGGAGCCTGCTGTGTGTGGGCCTTGAGCAGCGGCCCCGGGGGACCCAAAGTGCACAGACGGCACCTGCAGCCTTCAGAATGCATATTCAGCTGCTCTGGATGGATGCTCAAGGACTCGAGGTACATAATTGTGGGGACAGACTGCTACTAAGTGAGGAGGGTACCCCAAGTGATTCATGGGGCATTGGGCCTTGCATGTGATCTACTGACTCCACCTAAAAAGAAAGAGCAGGCTTTGGAGGATATAGGGGGACATTTGGACCTGAATCTTAGAAGCCTTCTGCAAGTGGGTGCTTGGGAAGTCAGGGGCAGGATGTCCCTGTAGGTAATCCAGAGCCTGCTCTAGAGTCACCATACCATCCTCTGTTGGACCCCTTCTAATGGACTCCATCCAGCTCAGGCCAGGGGTCCTCACTCAGCTCCTTCCAAGGATCGGCTGCAGGCCAGCTAAGGCAGCCCCTTAAGAGTGGGGCCCTAACAATGAATCTTGGAACACTGCATCAAAAACTAATGATGTATTTTATGGTGACTAACATAACACAATAATAAAAAAAAAAAAGAAGAGTGGGGCCCTGAGTTAAACCCCAGACTCCAGAGCCCCTTCTCCCACTTATTTCCTCAGTCACCCCTCTAGCCCAAAGTCTTGCCCATCCACTTTTAAACTTAATAAAAAAAAATCTAATGTATCATTGAACACTACATCAAAAATTAATGGTTACTCTATGCCAGCTAACTGAACATAACAAAAAAAATAAAATAAAATAAATTTTTAAAAAACCTCATTTCAAAGCTCAGGGATTGAGGGAAAGTAATTTCAATGTCTTAGAGGATTTTAGAGGAAATAAAAACAAAACCAAGCCCAAAACTATGGTTTAATCTCTCTCCCATTTACAAATCACGAAAAGAAATACACATTTCATTCAGAAAGGTAGAGTGAATTCACCCTTTTGCTTTTTAACTTTCAAGGTTCTAGAAGTCCCTTAACTTGAGAAGGTCTCCATACCATACACACCAATGATTGCTTTTACCGTTCAAAGAAAAAGGCTAGAGGATAATCTTTTGCCCCATGATCCATAAATTGGGGGCCTGGATACTGCTGGGATATGGATGGGGTTTGTGTTAATTCTTCAGTCATATACAGTCACATAGAGCAAAATGATGAATTTATAGAAACCTGAAAGAAAAAAAAAGAAGGATGTCTTTGGTGCATGGCGGTAAAACCACTGTCTCCTGATTATATTTGGGACCTCAGATCAGATTTCTAATTCCAATCCTGAATAAAGTACTAAGCAGATAACTTTGGAAAAATTGTTTAACCTCTATGAGGCTTCATCTTGCTCGTTTACAGAAAGTGAGGAGTTACTTCTTTTGTGTATGGGCTCCCATGTGATGGGGGTGAGGAGTGAACACGTTCTGTACCCTGAGAAGCTGGGGATGCAGACTGACACCCAGTTACTGGCTCCTTTCCTGACAGATGGCACAAGCAGGATGAAATCTCAAAGGTCCAAGTCCTTGCACATTTTCTAAGGACCTGCCTGCATAGTGACCACAGAAGCCAAGGTATAACCAAGGGGAGAGTCTAAAAATCCAAAATTATGGTTTAAAATCTTGTGAAGAAAATACCCTGGGGCTTCAGAGAATGTCTCATTAATTCCTTGGTTGCATTTTCTCACAGATCCCAACCTGCAAGCCCAGAACTTCACCATTTCTCCACAGATAGGGAAACAGACAAGCAGATAAGGGTAGAGGTACACCAGTTTCCTCAGGGATGAGAGGGGAGATATGCCTCTTCCCAGCCTCACCATCACCAAGGTCACAAAACAGTCAGGAAAAGAATAGTCACGTGGTTCCCAACTAGATTCCAAAGAGAATTTTTGAGCACCAGCTATGGGCTAGTCCTCTGCTAAATACTGAAATGTGTTACTCCTTGCACCCTCCCTAAGGCTCTCAAATGCATGCCTCTAATTCTTTAGAGGGAATGACCACAGAAAGGTGCACACTGGCTTACTGATACAAGGCACCAGTTAAGCCTGTCTCCTCCTGAAAATAATGATGCCTATTATTTATTAAGCACTATGTGCCAGACATGATGCCAAGGATTTTCCACATCTTATTTCTAATATTCCTCACCAAATTCTACATGTCAGCAATTATTATTATTCCCATTTTACAGATTAAAAAACTGACTATCGAGAGTCACTTGCTCAAGGACACAGAGCTTCTGGGATTTAAGCCAGAATTCATTTTTTTTCTCTGTTCCGCAATTTCCTCAGTAGAAAAGGTCTACACTTCAGCATTGATGGGGCAGGACATTATTGAAATAAGCTGTAATTATTGATATCCATAGACATTGGAAATGTCCCAGGTAGTCACTTCCCTGCCCACAGACCCTCGTTTTATTCAGGCAGCAGTGTGTCACTCTGGATGATTTAGCTTGTCTAACTGAAGGGTGACAATCCCAATCGATTCAGCCAGTGACTGGTTTAGTGGTTGCCATTTGACCTTGCTCTGACCAAAGAGATGTAGGAAATCTGTTCCAAAAAAAAAGAAAAAAGATTTTTCTCCCTGACAAACAAGACACACAGAGCACAAAGCCCCTTTGTACTGGCTCCTCCCACCAGTTGCAACACAGTCAACAATGTGAGACCCCAATGATTTCATGGGGGCAGCCATCTTCTGAGCATGAGTGGAAGGTGGGGCATTTTTCAGAATGAAAAGGAAAAAAGTTTAGGGGCTTGAAGTCATTGTTAGCCATCAAATGGAACCCTGAGACCATCTACTTCCAGAGTTTTTGTAAGGTAAGCAAGTGTTTTTATGGGTTAAGCCACTGTAAGTTTCCTATTACTTCAAACACATCCCAACTGATACAGTTATGAAGTCAAATCAAAAGACAATTTTTATCTGTTCTGAAAATGAAATTTGAGATTGTTCGGTGAGTAAATGACTTACCTACTCTAAATATGGTTCCAGTTCTCAAAGTCACTTAGAAGGACAATTAATGACCTGGAGTTTTGACTCAGTCATGGTTTTTCTGTAAGGAAGCAAGAGCTTTTTCTCCATTTTCTTATCTGACAGGGACATGCAAATTAAACAACAGAAAGACTAGCAAGAGAGAAACATACAAAGTTTATGTGCTATTAATATTTTTTATGTGACACAGAGGATTTCACAGGCAAAAAGTGAAAAATCACAAAATCAGACTCAGGAGTTTATATACCATCTTAACAAAACATGATAAATTTGTGGAAAAGTGAAAAAGCAAAGAAAAGGGATTTGGCTTTCAGGGGTGGCTAACCGTGGGAAAGTGACTAGAAAATATATGAAACTCATGGAAAAAGAGTGTTATTTTAGTAAACCTTGTTTGTGCAGAATTACTCTTGTCATCAACTTCCCATCTCCCTTAAGAGAACATTAAAAAATGTTCTCTTCTTCCCCATACCAAGAGGGTACCTCCATGAGAAATTTATGTCCTGCTTTTAGGCAGAAAGGGTAAGTGTAGCTAGCCTTCCTGTATCTGCTGTTTCTCAATGGCTTTCAGCTAAAAATTATCAATATACCAAAGTGGCATATTTTAGAGGGACATGTTCTGTTCCCCCTCTCTTCCAAATAAATAGTGTATCTATTATTTTAATTTTATACTTAAAATATAAATAACTCATATTTTATAATTGAATTGTAAAGATAATTAAATACTTAATTTTACAATAGTATAGTGTTGCTATAAATGCTACTAGCATTTAATCACAGCCTTACTGTATGTCATATTTAAACTTTTAATATAAATATGTAATTATTAAAACTTAACCACTACTGAATTGCATAAAGCAGAAGTGAAAGTTGCCCCCAGCATTAAAAGGTACTAAAACTTCTTCTAATATTTATAAAATTAATTTACATTGCATTTCAACTTAATCCATATTATGTTATTAAGGAGTGGCATTGCATTGTACAAATATATCACAGTTTCATTATTTATTTTCCTGCTGAAGGACATTTAGGATGTTTCCAGTTTGGGGCTATTATGAATAATGGTGCTATCAACATCCTTGTACAAATCATTTTAGGGGACTTCCCCCCACAAATACACACCCATTTCTCTGAGGTAGAGAAGAGGCAAAATCAGTTACAGGGCTGGAAATCAGAACAGCGCCCCTAGGGATGGCACGAAGGAACTTTCCAAGGTTACAGAAATGTTCTGTATCCTGATTGGGCCAGTGACAGATGCAAGCATACACATTTATCAAGCCTCCTCAAACTGTGCACTGTAATGTATGTAAATTATACTCCATTTTAAAAGCCATAAAAAAGAAAAAAAGAGAAAACGGTCCAAACAAGTATAAGATTACAGTGGGTAAAGAGAATCCCATCGCAGCTATTTTCTCATGTTCGTCCCTCAACTGCAGACACGAAACTAAGAATTTCTCAGATTTTCTTGAATCAAGGAGCCAGATGAAGCTTCCTCAAATTCGGTATACTCATGTAAAATTTGCAAAAGAGGGGCACCTGGGTGGCCCAGTGGGTTAAAGCCTCTGCCTTCGGCTCAGGTCATGATCCCAGGGTCCTGGTATCCAGCCCCGCATCCGGCTCTCTGCTCAGCCAGAAGCCTGCTTCCTCCTCTCTCTCCCTGCCTGCCTCTCTGCCTACTTGTGATCTCTGTCTGTCAAATAAATAAATAAAATCTTTATTTTATAAATATACTGCAAAAAAAAAAATTTGCAAAGGAGAGGAAAGCAGAGATGAAATGGAGGCCATCTTCCTTCACTTGAACGTTGCAGAAGGTAAGTGGGGTGGTGGGCAGTGAAGGGGGATCGCCTTCAGCTCAGGTCCTTCCCCGGTGGCCAGGCCAGGTGTTCCTGGGGAACGGCCAGACTCACCATTCCAGTGTCAGTCACCAGCCCCATGAATCCCCATGGCATAGTCAGAACAATAGTCCCAGCAGAGAGATGCTACATGTAACAAGCCCGTGTTGGGTTATTTTTGTGTGTTTCATTTTGTTCCGTTATGATTCTTTTCAAGCATACATAATAGTTGTAAGTACCATGTAGCAAATGCCCAAATATCCACCACCTAGATTCTATATTTGTTAACGTTTTGTTGGAATTGTTTCATCACCTGTCCATCCTATTTTCACACATCACTCCCTATTCTGCTGGTGGTCTCCTAGTCTCCTCATGCCTGAATTAGTGGCTCCCCTAGAGGGCCAATGCCCCTGACTTGCCCTCTGAGCCTGTAGGTGGCCAGCCTAGCACCTGCTCCTTTTCCCTCCCCCAAAATTCTATAGGTCCCCCAGTCCCTGTATAGTCTGTTTTGCCACAATGCATCTTTCTAAGACTCTAAAATATATTGCTTGTGTAAGATTGGGAGTCAGAGGATGATGTCACTTTAAGATGACAGTTGTCTTGATTCATATATAGTTTTCTCCCAGCAAAAAGAACAGGGAAAGAAAAATCTTCAACTCGGCTACAGAATGCTTCTCCACTCTCTGCTCCGAAAAATGAACATGATCACCTACACAAAAGTGCCCTTCATGTCCAGAGGCACCCCCCAGGCTTGCAAAGCTTTGCACAGAATAGGTTTCTCTCTCTCCCGGGTTCAGAGCTTCCATCTGCACTTTCTCAGGCCAAAACCAAATATTTTCACTCATCTGTTTCTGTTCACTTTGAACATCCCTGAGGCTAACTCTGACCATGCTCCGTTGCCTGTCCAAGAGCCCTCTGAGGCTCCCAATCATTTTATGTGCTGGTACTGTGTATGCAAAATTATATAAGTTTTCAATGCTCTTCACTGAATCTGTAGGCTCCATTGTTAATTTCGAAGAACACAAGGTTTTTCAGGAACACATATTCTGGATTACAAAAGAAATAACCCTTACCTTGATTTCTGCTTTAACAGCTGTAGTCACTCTGGCTCCTACAATGGAAACCTGACTGATACAGAAATAAGAAAGTTCTCCCATCCTGCTCTAGTTACCCACACATGGCTCAGAAATAATCACCCCAAACAGGCGTTTGGTTCCTTCCACCTATGGAATCATTGTACCTATTGTCTTATACTGGATTCCACTGAACATCATTAGCTGGGTATGTTGTCTCCCTCATTGTCTGATTTAGAGTGGTCTATTTAAACAACCTTCCACCTGTGGACACTTCATATGCTTTAACTGTCTGTTATCATAAAACAATTCTGTAATGGGCATCCTTCAACATACTTCTTTGTGGACCTAGCTGAGCACAGATGCAAAATGCATTGCTAAACTCCTAAAGGAATCCTCGTTGTCAACCTGCAAAGATGATGCTCCATTGTGTTCCCCTCAGGCCAGTGTGTGTACAAGCACCCACGCTGGGCAACTTCAAATTTCTTTTTGTCTTTGACCATCTGGTAGATTAACAAAATTGGCATTCTGATTTAATTTGAGTTTCCTACTATTGAAAAATGTTAAATAGTTGTTGTTTATTGGCCTTTTACCATTTCTTCTTTCTGTGGATTCCTTGTTTTTAATTTTAAGTTGATTTGTAAATATGTTATATAACAATGAAATTGACCTTGTTCTATATATTTGAAAATGCTTTTGCCAACTCACCATGTGTCTTTGGTTTCATGTATAGTATATTTGTCATCAGAAGGTTTCAACTTTAAGTAGTTAAATTCATCACTTTCCCATTATTCCACTTATTTTTTAATTTTTTTAATTTTTAAATTTTTTAAAAAATATTTTATTTATTTGAGAGAGAAAGAGACAGAGACAGAGATAGCTAGAGAGAGCATGAGTAGGAGAAGAGGGAGAAGCAGGATCCCTGGTGAGCAGGGAGCCTGATGAGAGTTTCGATCCCAGGACCCTAGGATTATGACCTGAGCCCAAGGTGGATGCTTAACTGACTGAGCCACCTAGGCGTCCCCTGCCTCATTCTACTTCAGACAGCTGTACCATGTTTACAAAGTCCTCTTCCTTTCTAAGAATACATATGTAGACATATACATTCATAGATACACAGGAAGGGATATGGGTTTAAAATTTTCTAGTAATACAATGATTTTATTGTTAAATTTTTGGTCCATTGGACATTTGTGTGATACTGGGAGTAGGAGGTTTTTATCCAAAGGTGGAAAGCCCTGACTAATCCACTGTGCCATTTGCATTCAATATCTGAATACTGACTTTCAAATATAGGTAGAAGGAATAAAATTTCCTTATAACCTTTACATTTTAAAATTCTATCAATTAGATTAAGGATATATGAATATTTATTTTAGCAAAAGTAAGGATTAATTTGATATTAAAAACTTACATTTTATCTTAAAAGAATTATTTAAAATGTACTAATAGTTACATTAGGGTGGAAAATGGAAGATCTCATGATACAGTGATTAAGAGAATGTTAGATAACATTTTTAAATCAAGAAATATTTATAGAAATTTAAGTAACAGGGCAAATTAGAAAATAGAAATTAGATTATATTGAATTATAATCTGTACACGATTGTTTGGTATGCTAGTCCCCACAACATTAACTAAAATACCCATTAAGAACTGTATTGAATTTTTAATTATTTATTTAGTTATTTAATTCCATTTAGGCTGTGAATCTGTCAAGAAAAGGTAATTTATCTGGTCAGAATGAAATGCATGATGTCAACTTTGCTGCCTCAAAATTCCATGATTAGGGTGAGAAATCACACACATAATACTCATGAATAATTATCTGTGACTCAAAATAAAGATTATAAGATTATTTTTTAGAAAGAAAACACATCAGAAAAGAAAAATCTCGCTCCTCTACATCATTTAATTGAAAGTTAATGGCTGCTTTATTTGACAAATACGTCTTCTGGTGACAATAGGAACACCCAGCCATTAACAGTGCCTTATTTCTGCACTATATCAAAATTTCAAACACAACTAAGACATACTTTCTTAGGCTTTTTCAGCCTGAAAAAATTCAAACCTAGAGAAAAGTTTCCAGAACAGTACAATAAATGCTGAGTTAACCTTCATACAAATCCTCATTCTCTCCCTCTCCCCCTCTGTCTATCTCTCTGCCCCTTCCTCTCTATCTGGGAGATGTGCCTTGCTGGGAAAAGCACATGTCCAGAAATCAGGCATTCCTGGGTTCCTGTTCTCGATCTGACTGAAATAAGCAGAAAGACCTTGGCTGAACCTCTTTACCTCTATTGATCTCCATTCCCCGTCTCCCAAATAAAGACGCTGAATTGAAATCTCAAGTCCCACTTCACACCAATCTCCATAATCTGTAATGATTGTCTAAATGCCATAAGAGAATAATGGATGAAGTAGAAGCCCCAAACCCATTGGGAAAGCATGAAGAAAGCAAACTGGCAAAGAGGGCAGTGGAGTTTATGATAATAAGAAACGATCTTTTTGGAGAAGTGTTTTCCTAAACTTCAGGAAAGTTAAGAAAACAACTCTCCCCTTTCAAACCTACTTCTTCAGGAGGCACAGAGCCTGCTTGTCTGCTGGTGACTAAGCATCAACACAAAGTGTAAAAAACCTCATTAATTTTCCCTAATTGGGTGGAAAGTTTTGGAAAAGTCTGAAGTAGAGAAACGTTTTCACAAAATTCAACCTAATCTCAAGTTCACACAGCAACAAGGATGACAGGGCCCAGAGGAAGGGAAACAACGGAATGTCTTAGAGAATTTTTAAGAGTTTTAATAACAGATAAAAAAAAAAACATTAACAATTAAAACATTCATTGTTTCACAGAAGCATTTAAACCCTAAGTGGTTTTACACTTTAGTTTTGCACTTTATGAGGCCTTCAGCCTTATGAAGACTATATATTTCCCTTGTTTGTACTTTTCATTTGTTTTGGCAAACCCCTCCCCCACCTCTAGCCCTAATACATCAATGCACTTCACCAGCATTTTAAATTTATCCCAGATCCTGAATTAGTGGGTTTCTCAATGGCCAGGGTCATACTGTTCTTTTCTAAAAATCCTCAATAGTTTTATGCTCCCAGGAAATGCACCTGTCAACGTGGTATGTGCCTTCTCTCATTTTCTTAAAAGCAGGAACTAGGTTTCATTTTTCACCCTTGATTTTAAAGCATTTGGAGAGCTTGAAAGAGAAGGGGGCTGTCAACGCAGGAGCAAATAAATCTAATCGTGGTGAAAAGGTGATGAAAGCCTTGCGCTTACATTTCCTCAATTTGTTCTTAAAATAATCCTTGACACACTCTTTGATTGAGGACCAACTCTTGATTTTCCAAGGCTGGGGTCACAGAGATCAGGAACAAAAGACACAGTTATTTTAAAGCACAAATTTGAGCAATTACTTCCCACCTTTTCCTCTCGATATTTCCAAAGATCTTAATAAGTAGCTAAATTGACTTCTTTGAATTCTGTTTTGCTCCTTTCCACTCCCTACCATATAACAGGTACACTGTTCAGCAATACATGCTTAAGAGAAATTGACAGAAGGGAAATGTTAACTGAAAATATCACTACCAGCCATTGAAGGCCCAGGCGTATTTCCAGTGGGCTTGACAATTCAACTGCAGATCAAAAGGAAACAAAGTAAACATGGGTAAAGTTAGGGGGAGAAAGGACTAAAACTGGGGACTGTGACAGATGCTATCAGTGTCCTCAGGCACTCTCCTTGTATACACTGGTTATACATGATACTCAGTTCTCGCTCTAAGTACCTGCTGCTCTCAACTCCTACCCCCATGATTTCTCTGGCAGTGTAACGGAGGCTGGAGGTGGTAGACGGCGAATGCCCTTGGATCAGCTCTCGGACCATCAGGAAGGGAATTAGAAGAGAAATAGTTACCCTTCTCCTCTATGGAGGGAATAGCTCTGAAAGCTTCTTCCACTCTGTCTCCCAAAGACAAATTTTGCAAATGAGGCACTGATCACTCTTTGCTCTGGACCACATTCTCAAGGATATTTGTATAGTGAAATGCTTTGGAAAGCAAATAGTCTCCCTCAGGAGCAAAGGACAAGAATGTTTACTGTCCATTATGTAAGATTAAGGTTCCCTGAGTACAGAGTTCCAACCCACTACCTTTGTAGGCAAAATATAGGCCCAACTGGACCACATCCATGGGACTAGGGTCAAGGAGAGTCAACACAATAAGGCTCACACTGTCAGCTGTACAAGTAACAAACTCCGTTGTTTCTGATACAAGGATCTCATATCTTCTGCCAGCACCCATGAAACTGTGCCAAGACAACCGACAACCTGTTAGCTTGAAAGTATGGCGGATATCTTAGACCGCATTGATCTCACATCATGGAAAATGACCAATTGCTGACTGAATTGGAATTTAGCTTGAATTTGAATAATCACTTCCTAATAATCTTTTTTTTTTAACTTAGCTCTAAGTGTTCAGATAAGATCCTCATTAAAATGGAATATTTTGAAAAATAGATCTCCAGTATATATCTGGATATATATCTGAAAAATATATATCCAGATCGCCTCTGGCCACAGAACTTGAAGTTGAACCCCTCAAGCCCCCAACTGTTGCTAGATATAACAGGGGCTATAGATCTAATAAGATGTAATATGCTGATTCTCTCAGATAGTGAAGGTGTTCAAAGATCCAGGGGACAAGTAGAGCCCCCTCCCCTGAGAACAATTGCAACCTTTCTCAGCTCCCAAGGTAACAATCAAACACTCATTACTCTTGCTTCTTACTTATGGAACTGTGGGGCAATATGTGTTTGTTTGTTGGTTCCCTTGTTACAGGATCCAAGAGTCAATCTCATTAAGCGTATGCATTAAAAAGACAATGGAAGAGAAAATACACTTACTGGTGGAAAGAAGAAAAGGCATTAAGACTTTTTCAGGTGAAGAAGGAAGGCAAGCTACAGACTGACACTGGAATTGGCAATATGTTTGAAGTCCAAAGGATGTTCACATTCATTCATACGTGGACAAAGAGTGTGAGTAGCTCCATATATAGAACACAAGGAAGAACTGTTAAGAAATTTATCAGCTTGCTGCAGCTGCATGGAAAGCAGTTAGGTTTCTTTACTTGGAAATGAATCAGGCCTGTCATGACTTAAAAGCCTATATAACCCCTTCTCTTTCAAACTCTCTTAAAAAAATAGATATATATATATATATACATATGTATATATATATATATGCAGGAATTATACGATTGTATAGTTATATGATTGTGTAATTATATACATTAGAATTATGTGTAAGAATTATATATGACATAGTCATTTCAGAAAAAGATCTTTCTAAACTGCCCATAAACATAAAGGCTTTCTTTACTATTACTGCTTCTCTGTATTGTATTTAAACTTCTGCAGCCACATGTCAGTTATAAAGTATACTGTTAAGATAACATCAGAAAGGTTAGATTAGTTAAACGGCACTATGAGTATGATAATCTTCATTTAAAATCAGAGACCAAAAAGACCCAAAGCTGGGGAAGTAATTTCACCCTTACTTAATATGCTTTTCAGATTAATCTAAGAATGACACCAAAAGGCCAAGATAAGAAATGCAGGCAGTGAACACAAGCAAACTCCTTTTCTTAAAGAGCATTTTATATTAGAAATGAATATACTCATGTAATAAAATGGTAGGTATTAACAGTGTCCTAAAACACTTCAGTTTTCCATTATTGTGTTTGTTTAAGAACTTTTAGTTTCAAACAGAAATAAAATGAGCTTTCACTCCAAATAAAACATTCATTGCCCAATCTAATTTTGACACTGATTTTATAAGTTATTTGGAGAAGAGCAAACATGGGCTACACAGTTACTTACTTAGCATCTGTGATATACCAGGCCTTGTGCTTATGCTTGGATTCAGAGGGATGAATACCAGTTAACGCCCTTAAGGAGCTCAAATTCAGATTTTTCCTTCAAGATAAAAAAAATAAATGTATGATTTAGTTTTTTCTCTCCAAAGGCTATACAAATTGGAATTTGTTCCAGATTTTCTGCAAAATAGAAAGCAAGAGAGAAATCAAGACAACTTTTACTCAGCATGTTGCTTATATATTCTAAGTATGGTAGGAGCCTCCACTTTCCCCACTGAGGTGGGAAGGGCAAAGATGTTAAAAGTTCTTACTTCCATATACTTTTTTTAGGGTATGTCTTTCTAACTTAGTTGCTAAGTTTCTTAAAATTCCTTCAGCCAGGACAATGTGATGATCCTGGGTCTGCTGGGGCAAATGGGCTTGGCTGGGTCAAGTGAAGGCAAACGCTAAGAGGACCTCCAGATTAGGTAAAAGAGGGAGTCAAGACTCGTTGTAGCCCAGACGAGATGCTGAGGACAGAAGATCAGCTAGGGATTGAAGGCCAAGCCTCAGCTAACAATGAAGTGGGCTCCTTTGCGTGGAGTGTCCTTAATGCTAAAGACAGACTGTGAAGACCTAGATGATTTTGCAAATATGTTCCACAAACTGTCCTCTTTTACACACATAATTCCAAGGAAAATATCCCACTTTAATTTATGAGGCTGGTATAACCTAGACATTAAAACTAGGCAGGGACATTACAAGTTAAAATTGCTATTATTCAACAGTTGCATATAACACCCAGTGCTCATCACATCACGTGAACAACTAAACCCTCCATCTGCAAATAATGATATATTATATGTACATAATTTTTTTAAAAAGCAAAAATTGCTATAGGCAATCTATCATATGAACATAAATGGAAAAATTCTAAATAAAATATTAGTAACCTAAATCTATGAGACTATTAAATAAATACATTATGTTAGGTTAATATTAGAAAATCTGTTTATATAATTCACAACACAATACTGGAGAAAAACAATATAAAGATCACAATACATAGAAATACACAAAGATTTAATGCCTTTAAGGATAACAATAACAACAACAACAAAATACCCAAACAAGTCAAGAATGGAAGGAAATCCTTTAATCTGATCAATGGAATCAATCTGAATCTTACATAATGGTAAAGAATCAGTGACATTCTTTTAAAAGGAACAAGTTAGGAACAAGAAAAAAATGCCTACTCTCACTGTTTTTATTTAATCTTGTATCAGAGATCCTAGCCAGCACAATAAAGTATGAAAAAGAATAATTGCTGCAAGCATTGATAAGGAACAAATGAAATTATTATTGTTTGTAGACTATAGGATTATTGACATAGAAAATTCAAGACAAGAGTGCCTGGGTGGCTCAGTTGATTAAGCTTCTGACTTCGTTTCAGGTTATGATCCCAGGGTCCTAGGATTGAGCCCCACATTGGGCTCCCAGGAAGCCTGCTTCTCCCTCTCCCTCTGCCTCTTCCCTCAGCTTGTGTGCTCTCGCTCTTTCTCTCACAAATAAATAAATAAAATCTTTTTTTAAAAAAAAGGAAAATTCAAGACAAACTACAACTTATTAGTGATAGAGTTATAGTGATAGAGAAATAGTTCAAACAAAGTGATTAAGGAAATTTAAAATAAACCAAAATGTCCATGTGCACTTAATATGTGGTAAAGGTGATGGTATAAACCTGTAAGGAATATGAGACAATTCAAAGAATGTTTCTGAGTTGACTGACTATCCATTTGAAAAAAAAATATTTGCTTTATGCTACATACAAAAATAAATTCCAGGTGTACATAAAACCTAAAGATTTTTTAAACTTAACATTTCTAGAAGGAAACAATACAGAACAATTTTAGAACTCCAGTGTAGAGAATCATTTCTAAACCAAGGCACAAAAATGACAAGAGAGAAAAGAGTGGTATATTTTTGCTGTGTTGAAATTTAAAACCTCTCTATGACACCTTAAAATCTATAAAGCAAATATTGGAGAAGACATGAAAACACAAATACCCACAAAAGAGATTTTCTTTTAGGTCCTGTTGGCTGGAAATATTTGTCAGATGATCACCAATCATCGCTTACCCACAGGAGCTTAGGGAGGACATGTCTTCCTTTTTAAAGACATTGTAATCTCGGGGCACCTGGATGGCTCAGTTGGTTAAGCGGCTGCCTTCGGCTTGGGTCATGATTCCAGGGTCCTGGGATCAAGCCCCACATCAGGCACCCTGCTCAGAGGAGAGCCTGCTTCTCTCTCTCTCCCTCTGTCTGCCACTCTGTTTACTTGTGCTCTCTCTCTCTCTCTGTCAAATAAATAAATAAATTCTTTAAAAAAAAAGACATTGTAATCTCACACCTAAATCAAATCACTTTTAACAAGAAAGAAAGGAGTAAAAGTTGGGTAGGTAAATAATTTATAGCATCTGCCAAAGACAATTCACAAGCAATTGACCAAACAAACCAGAATGACTAATAAACCAGTACAGAGTAGTGGGCTTCACTAGTAATCAAAGGAATATAATTTAACTGGGGTGGGGGCAGCAGCAGCAGGGAGGAAGGGGAGGGCAAGAGACATCACCATACAGTCATCAGATTGAAAAAATTCTAAAACATAATAACACCAAGTTTTGTGGTTTATGAAGCCTATCTCCACTTAGATGCCTCTAAATTCAATGTATTCAAAACAAAACTTCTTCCAAACCCTTTTTTCTTCCCAACCAAAGTAAAGGACACCACCAACAACTTAAGGGAAAGACTTGAATCATCCTTGACTAATCTCATAGCTTCAGTACTCAGATCCAGTCTGACATACCTGTAAATTCTTCTTTTCTGTTTCTCCACCTCTAGAATCCATCTCCACTGTTTGGGAGTCCTCATCACTCCCTACATGAAAAACGTCTAAATCCATCTTTCTGCCTCTTGCTACCTTCCAACCATTATTCAGCAACTAGTGGGGCTGTCTCTCCCATGCTTAAATGTATCTGGTAGACTTTGCTATAAAGATCAAGTTAAAATTCAAAATGAGATGTCCCTTAATGATCTTCCTGTACCTCTTCCAGTCTCATCTACCTTGTCTTATATTCCACACATTCCTATTGGGTTCAATTTTATTTTCCTCAAGTATATTAATCAAGAATTATTTTAGTGAGGGTTTATAAGCAGGAAATTTACACAGTATTTATATGAAATAATTTTCATGTTGCTTTCATCCTTGAAAAACTGTTTATTCAAGTTGATGGTTTTTATCCCTCCATACTTTGAGGGCCAAAGAAGTTGACTAATGATGGTGCCAGGGACACAGACCAATGATGTGGAGCCCAACAGAAGACTTGGCTTCCTCCCAACTTCTGTTTGGGACCAACCTTACCCATAAAACTGAATCATTTTTCAATTTCCTCCACAAACTCTAATTAACTTATTTCTTTTGTTTACCTCTGACTTACTAATGTTCCTCCAAAAAACTCAGCAATAGGGGCACTGTCCTGTCTAGCTTCGTAGAGTAAGAAGAGCTTAGAAGCTTTCTTGTACATTGTCATACTTTAAAACAAAGCCATAACTGTTATGCCTAGTTTTATTAATTTTAAAAAATCCATAAGTTAAATAAATATATTAAACTTTTAATTTTAATTCCGCATGTGAAAGCCAGACATAAGACTCAATGCTCAGACACTAAGGCCTACTTATATTTGTAATTTTGTCTTTTGCTTTCAGCTGGTAAACTTAGATAAACATATGTTATTCACTAGATTACCAGTACCTTACTTTGGCAAAATTGGGTAATTTTGTCTCATCTCTAAACTACCTATATTTGTGGCCAATTTAATTGACTTATGCCAAAAATGTAAGAGAAAGTTGTTTTGAGTTTTATTTCATCATAAAATTATTAATTTAGTGTTTGGAAGAGAAAGACAAAATGTTTTTGAGAAACTAAAAAGGAACCAGGGATCCATTCGGCCAAGAAAAATATGCCAAGAAGAAGCATAAACCTACAGGCTTCTGAAAGAGTATGAATTTAAATCAAATTTCCTTAAGAGAAGCAGATATTACTTGTTTTTAGCAAAAGATTACTTGTTTTTAACCTTGGGGTGCCTGGGTAGCTCAACTGGTTAAGCACCCAACTCTTGACCTTGGTTCAGGTCATGATCTCAGGGTCATAAGATCAAGCCCCACGTCAGGCTCCACACTCAGCACAGAGTCTGGTTGAGATTCTCTCTCTCCTTCTCCTTCTGACCCTCCCCCCTCCTCACACTAGCTCAATCTCTCTAAAACAAATAAACAACTCTTTTTTTAAAAAAGATATATTTGACCTAAAAATGCGTAAAACATGGTATATTTGACCTAAAAATCCATTAAACATAGGTATTTACATTATAAACAACCTAAAAATATTAACTCATTTTCTCCCTTACATGACATTTCCTTTTGCATTCCTTTATGCAGTCTGAAATCCACCAAATGGCACTTGGCATAAATGTAGTCTTAGAATTTCCAACTTGAAATCTAAATGTGTAGAAGTCTTTTTTTTTTTTTTAAGACTTTTATTTATTTATTTGACAGAGATCACAAGTAGGCAGAGAGGCAGGCAGAGAGAGACAGAGAGAGGGAAGCAGGCTCCCCGCTGAGCAGAGAGCCCGATGTGGGACTCGATCCCAGGACGCTGGGATCATGACCTGAGCTGAAGGCAGCGGCTTAACCACTTAAGCCACCCAGGCGCCCCTAAATGTGTAGAAGTCTTATCTCAATGTAAATTGACTATAAATTATTTGAGAGGTAAGAATCATGATTTTTGTTGTTGCTGTTGTTTTTTCTAATTATCAGAAATATCTCATAATACCTACTTTGGTATTGTGTTTAGGTTTAGACAATAGTTAGAGTTCCCTAAATGCTATACTTCCTTTTGCCATATAGTATTAATTCTTTCTGAAATAAACCAATGAAATACTCCTCTCATCCTCCAGGAAACAGACATTAAAAAGATGATAAAAAGATATTATGAGAATTGTTATGTCAATAAACTCAACAATTTAAATGCAATGAACACATTTCTTGACAATCATAGCTTATCAAAGTTGACACCAGAAGAAAGAGAAAATATGAATAGCTCTGTATTTATCATAGAAATTATGTTTATAAATAAAAATCTTCCCACAAAGAAAATTCTAGATCCAGAGGGCTTCATCTTTGAATATCTTTTAGATATGTAAAGAAGAAATAACATCCATTATATACAAAATTCTTCAAAGAATAGAAAAAGTTCAACTTAACTCTGTTACCAAAATCTGACAAACTCACTTATTAAATACAAAATCTCTGGGGTACCTGGGTGGCTCAGTGGGTAAAGCCTCTGCCTTCAGCTCAGGTCATGATCTCTGAGTGCTGGGATGGAGCCCCTGCATCGGGTTTTCTACTCAGCAGGGAGGCTGCTTCCCTTCCTCTCTCTCTGCCTGCCTCTCTGCCTACCTGCAATCTCTGTCAAATAAATAAATAAAATCTTTAAAAAAAAATACAAAATCCTGAACAAATTATTCACAAATGGAATCAAGCAATGTATGGAAAAGGAAAATACTTTATGGTAAATTCAAGTTTATCTCAAGAAGGCAGTGGGATTAATATTAGAAAATCAATTAATGGCATTAGCCACATTAGCAGATTAATTATGAAATCATAGGAGCCTTCCACTAGATATAGAAAAATGATTAAATAAAATTCAACATTCATTCATATTTAAAGAAAAAACAACTTTCAGCAAACTAAGACTATGAAGGGACATACTTAAGCTATAAAGAAAACTATGGCAATAATCACACTTCATGGTGAAAACTGAAAGCTCCTCTAGGGGAATCAGGAACAAGATTCAGATACATGTTGTTATAGTTTCTATCAATATTTTAGTGGAAGTTCTAGAAAGTACAAGAAAACATACACTAAATGCATAAGGATTAAAGAAATAAAACTTTCATTATTCATAAGTGATACATGAGAGTTTAGCATCTATGTTCATGGGTAAGTTTGCATAGTCACTCCCCATTCATGTCAGACTTAGTCAAATTTATGCTAGACTTTTTCAATATTCTGGAATAGTTTACATATGTACTAGCCATGTCTCTTATTTTCTTATGCTTTGACATGGGCGGCAGTTGGGGGGAGGGGCTTGCTGAACCTGGAGGGACTGCTCTTCCCTCCTTCCCTGAGTTAGCTAATCTCAGAGAAAATGTACTACTCACCTCTAAGAGCATGTCTTTCAAATGCAAACCAACAATCCACAGCTCATACCCTTAACTGCATTCCTGCACAGACTCCCACACTCCAGACCACTATCCCCCTGTCCTAATCACTCCAGTGTCAGGTAAAAATACCAAACAATAAGGATGGCTCCTAGACCCCAGAGCATCCTGGAATTATTCAAACTAACCAATTTTAAACCTGCTTGCCTTTCCTCACCTCTTCTTTCCTGAAAAATCCCAATAAAGTTTCTTGTCATAGTTCCCCCTCCATCTGTCTCCTGACCAAACCTGGGGCTCCCCCACAGTCCCGTGGCATCCATGGGATCTGTGAATAAAAAACATCTTTTCAATGACAGTCATCTTTGGATCTGTTGATGTTGCCATCTCCAAATAATACTAAAGCCCACATTTTTAAAACCATAAAAAGTTAGAATTATTTGTAGAACTCATCGGTAAGTTCTCTACAAATAATCTAAATATTTTCTTTATGGGAAGACTTTTTTTTAGCATTTTCTTTCATATTTATAGAATTATTCATGTTTCCTATTTCTTCAACTTTTTATGGACTATTTCTGTTTTCTAAATACTTTGTTTTTCTAATACTTTGTTTTTATTTTTTTAATTTATTTTTTTAATTTTCTAATTGCCATAATCATTTCCTCTACACTATGGCCCTGGGAAGTTTCATTTGTCTTGACTTTAAACACTTTCTATATATTAATGATTTCAATTACATATCTTTAACTCCTGACCTATAAACCGATCATCCTATTAGATATTTGCATCTCAACATCTAGTAACTATTCTCACACTTGATTTCAAGCAAAGCCTTGATTTCTACCACAACATACTTTCCCTCAGACTCCTTATTTCCAACCACCCAGTTATCAGAAATGAGGAGTCATCCTCAATCCCTCCTCCCCCTTCCTCAGAACACTGCCAGGGCCTCCCAGCTGGCCTCCTGCTTCTCCTCTTCCTGCACACAACTCAGTCTGCACAGAGCTGCCAGACTCATGAAACAGGTCTTGTCACCCATCACGCTCAGAATAAAATCACTTTTCCCTTTCTTTTTAGATTTCATGGTCTTCTTCCTCATCTTCCCAGTGCTCCCACTTTTTCCTCACCTGGGATACTCTTTTCCAAGAACTGTGCTGGCTCCTTCCCCACCATCTCAGACAAGCCTTCCCTGGCCACTCTGTCTCAAGCTAACCCCTTTTCTGTAGCCCCCTTTTTCTACTACCTCACCACTATTTTGTTTTGTTTTATTATTTTATTTTATGTTTTATTCAATTGTACTTGTTGCAACCCCAGATTACCTTATCTCTTCTTGGTTTACTTTCTTACAGTTTATTTCCATGAAAGCCAGAAATCCTGTCTGATTTTTCACTGCATTAGCCTAAGATAGTGCTTGGCAAACAGTATGGGCTCACTATAGCTGTTTGAATGAGAACATGAATATACATAAATATAGATGGACTGTGGCAGGTATCTGAGGAACCAGTTTGAGAGAATAGTGAAGAGATCATCCCCCTCAGGGCCACTGTTGAAGGGATGGGGGGATAACTGGTGGGAAACCCTGCCCACCAGTGGGAGAGTCAGACAGGTTGGAATATAAACCCAGTCAACAACCTTTCCTACTTCAGGCTTTGCACTAAGACCCAGCACCTGGCTGGAGTCTTGCAAAGCACTTGCTTCTTATCTGGTCAGTCACTAGAACTGTGGGGTTCAAATAATCAATAGGGAATTTTGTATGAAGTGACAATTTTTAATTCTAGGGATACCCAAAATGGAATTCTATTCTTCCTTAAAATAAAAGAAGACATCTCAGAAAATGAGGTATTTAAAATAAATATCTCCAAGCATCAATTTGAGCATTATCTGAATTCTGACATCACAAGCGAAAACAATTTCAACTCCACTTAAAAAGATGTCACATTCAGGCAGTTTTACAACAGGAAATGAGAAAAGGTTAAGGCTTTAACATGATTCAGGTGTCATTTGATATATATACATAGGAAATTGGGTCACTGAAAAGAATTTTTTTAATCAAGAAATTCACAGCTAGAATAAAATGATGCTTCAATCCATTTTAAGCAGCGTTCCTACTCATTCTCAAGACATCCGTGTTTCTTAACGTTACCCTGCATTGATCACTTAAAAGCTACCACCAATGAAAAGTTCAAAGCTTTCTGTGCTTATTTTATTGTTACTAATATTTTAATGCTGGTAAAATTAAGACTATTGAACACAGCCATTTTCATGAAAAAAAAATCAGAGTGGGATATCTGCTGAAACGTGAGTGCCTAGAATAACACAGGAGAGATTCATTAACATCCACATCCCTCAGCTCATGAAACAAACTTGTTTAAGAAGAGAAAGCCAGGAAGAGGTGGAGGAACCTCACCTACTCTCTATTTATAGAGAAATAACAAAATATTTATATTTTGTTATATATTTTATATTTATATTTATTTCTCTATAAATATCACTTCTGTGTGAACACGTGCCTTCCCCTCTCATGCAGGATTGATCATTCCCTCTTCAGTTTTCCAGCATAGGAATCTCTATTCTTATACATACTTCATGATGCAAGACGTGTCTCTTCCACTTAACTTCCAGTTTCTCAAAAATAAGAAAACTCTTCCCATCAACCCTCAATCTCCAGCCCCCAGCACAAGGCCAGCATTTAAGAAGGGTTTATTGGTGAACAAAGTAAAAAAGTATTTCACTGAGGTCCTCCTTCACATACTAAGCGCTGACCATAACCACTCTGATCTACCCCTGCCCTCTAGTACTTCACGTTCTGGAGTTTAAAGAGATGGAAGGCTTGCTGTCCATCTACTGGAGCATAAAACAACCTGCTTTTCTGGCATGAGGGGCTGATACTCCAAATCAACATACAAGGCCATAATAATTTAAAAAAAGTCAGAAAATTGTTTCAGATCACTGAAATTAACATTGGAACATTTGAATATTCCTAAAGATCCTTCAAAGTTAAGGGAAAAGATCCGTAACATTCCAAACTGTTTTCTAAAGAGAAGCTCGGATTAAAGGAATATTTCGGAACATGCTTGCAACATATTTTTAAAGAAAAGAAAATTTTAAATACAATGTGTGTAAGTCGCTATACTAATTTATTTGTAAAATATATCCAGTAAAGAGCTGCTTCTAGGCATAACTTACACATCGAATCTGTCTGGCTATAAATCAAAAGCACTCACCATGGGGGTGTTTCAAGGGAAATTGTCCCACTCCCTATTAATTTTGCTGACTGGAATTTCAGTTGAAGATTAAGTAGTTAATTTTTCACGTGGTAGCACAAATTCTCCTTTCTCTTAATGGAAGATGGCGAGAAGAGTGTTTTTCACATTTGTAGTCCATGTGGGGAGACAAATTATTTTATTGTATCTGATTGCAAAGTAATGATCCCATTTGGATAGATTTCTTTTTAATCACCCATACATGTAGTGTAGAAGTTGAGAATTTTCTTATTCAAGGGAGTTATAAAATATATTTTCAAGTGGGAAAGATCAGCCACACTAGAGATATAAAAGCTATGTCATCCGATGTGTGAAATAATGGTGATTTGAAATATTATGTTCCGTTATCCCCATAAGAACACTTACATGTACCACGTGTTGGGTTTGGTCTTTGATTTTGATACTATGGATGTTGTAATGTCCCATCACACTAGGTCATCCAGAATGACCCATAATAAATGTGTGCTCTAACTCAGTCCTCTCCATGGGAATTAATCCCATTCTACAGCTCTGATTTTATAAGCAGACCTCAGTCTAGTTTAACTCTTTTAGAAAGCTCCTTACTATTAATTTCCCACCAGACAATCTTGATGCATAAATAAATAAAATAAACTCACAACTATTGTGAGTTTATCTGCAATACTAAATTCCACAATGGTAGTGATAGAATGTTCCTAAATCCAATAATCATCTAGTGTATTTGAACCACTATTTATTAAATATTAATCTCTGTGTTTAACACTGACTTTTCTAAATTGTTTTCCTAACTCCTATGGAAACCATCCCAAAATGATTTCTTGTGCAATGTGAGTGTAGAAGTGCAGCTCATAAACAAAACAAGTAAGTATTTATATTCTACTTTCAATTGATTCAAAATACACCGTTCTCTCCCAGTTAAAGGAGAAAATGATTACAAACTCAGTTATCTTGAAATAATTAAAAGGTCATCAATTTCCTGCCATGGAAGTGATATGGTTTAATTAAATTCTATAAATGTATTGACCGGGCCATCAGGAGAGACTATCCTGCTGAGAGATTATTATCTTAATAACAAACTGATGTCCATCGTGTGGGATATAAGTATGTATATAGAGGCTCGTGTATTTGTGGGGATTCAAAAATGGCTATAGAGACTATGAATGCTAGAGTTGGTTGAAACTAGACAGAGTTTAAGATTTGCTCATATTTTCTTAAGAGAAAGTAAATATTTATTCACAGAAATACAGAATTTACTTATATTAACATATGAAAACATTACCCTAGCAAGAACTTTGAACCACATCAGACTGACTATTGAAATTGGGCAAAGAAAACAGCAGATAAAAACTCAACCAAAGAAAACATCTGTCAAGGTAATCATATTTGCAATTTTCCCTAATCTATCCTAACACAGTTGAAAGAAACAAGTCTCTAAGGGTATTGGAAGGCTAAAGCATTCCTTCTGATATCACCCAGTTATGTGTTGACACCAGCCTGGAAAGTCCTACATAGTAAGTAACATGGAACTCTCTACTGACAATCTAGAATGTCAAAATGTACTGTTTCTGCCCAAAAGTTTCATTACAATGGGTGGTAGCATACTGTTATTAACAATGGATTAATAATTCATAAAATGGATTTTTGTTGTCCCTCTCCTCCATATCAATCCATCCTGAGAAGTACCAAATTTCTTGGATCCCTCAACAAAAGCTCCACTGCTCCATTAATCTGAACCATCCACTGGTTGTATGTGTCACAAATGCTATTTCATCCTCTTTCCCATCCCCACCTGGTCAACGGAGTCAACTCAAACATCAATGCCCTTAGTAAAGTTCCCAGAGCTGGGCATTTCTTCCACTACTTACCTCAATGAAACAAGGCAGCCCAGTATATGGAAGTCAACTCTCTCTAGAAATTAACCAGTTTTGTGACCCTGAGAAAGCTTCCCAACCACCCCAAGCCTTGGGTTCCTTATCTGTCAGACTGGATAATGACACGTAAATCAGCAAGTCTTACAACAACTAAAGAGAAAATGTCTGAGGCCAGTACAGTCCTTGGCACCCAGAGGCAATCAGCAAATGATAGCTTACCCTCAACCCATGGCTCCTCATATCTCTGTTCCTCTAGGGTTCTCTCCAATAAGCCTTTAGCCAACCAGAGTGGAGGCTGTGGGGATGAAGCAGCCTATGTTAGGTCAAAGACTTATTTGGTGCTCCCTAAAGTCCTTTACACATGAAGTTCTCTGTGTGCTTCATCCTTCTCCTCCTTGTCTCTCTACCTAGATGATTCCAACTTCCACATACAGAGACTGTGATTCACATAGTCCAGGGAACGGTCTATAGCTGAGTATTTTTTTTAACTTCTAGGGATTATTCTAATGTGCAATTATTCTAATTGAAAACCACATCACCCCTCCCCATGGTCCTTTACATACTTCCCACTAAGTGAGACCCTCTCCAAATGAATTGAAGGTGTTTCTTGGCTTGTTCATCCTGTTTTCTGTGATACCCTTCAAGGCCAGTGCTGTGCCTTGTTCATCTTCAAATCAATGGAAATGTAATACAACACCTAGCCTTTTCCCAATCCTCTAAATCTTGATGCATAAATAAATAAGATATTGGATAAATGACTTCCCCTTTTTAGTCAGGAAAATGTGTACGATGGTTCTTCTCCTACTCACAAAGATACTGGATGGGCAATAAAAAGGAAAGCATTTGTTTAAACAAATACATGCCACACTAAATAATAAATACATACATATACCACATAAAGCACAGTATTGCTTATTCCAATAAATGTGTTCAAATTCACTTGATATGATAGGAAAGCTGCAAATAAGAAACTTATATCAATGTGGTCATTCACCCTTCTCTCTTGAACTCACTTCTTTTTAATTTGTGGCCTTCAGTGGTAATCCTGAAAGTAACTCCTATAGAGTAGAAATAATTTTTGGCCTCAGTGATTTTGAATTCATCTCCCGAAGACTGATAAATGATGAACTAAAACTTCTTTTGGAGACAAAACCAGAGCATAGCCTGGTTTTTGGAGACAAAACCATAGCCTCAGAGGAAAAAGGATCATGTGTGTAGGAGGTCCTGCTCCTAGATCCAGAACTGGACCCAATACTGAAAAGCAGAACAAAACCAGAAGGCCCTCTCTATGCATCATTCTTTGGGCAGGGTTTGGATAGCTCCCACCCTCATTATTCTGAAGAGAGCTCTTCATACCAGACCTGAAGGATGCTCTGGTAAAGTATCTTATTGCCTTGAGGATGTGGAGGAGACCAGTTTTAGTTTCTGAATGTTGTTTTAACTAATTACGACAAACTTACTGGCTCTAAAACAAAACCAAAACCAAAAACACCCCCATAGTTTATTCTGTCAGAGTTCTGGAGGTCAGAAGTCCAGAATGAGTCTTAAGTAGTGAAAATCTAGATGTCAGCCAGGCTGGTTCCTTCTTGAGGCTCCAGAGGATAATCTGTCCCTTGCTTCTTCCATCTTCCACTGGCTCCTAATGATATTGGTCTAGTCTCTTCCTCTATGGTCACACCTCCTTCTCTGGGTCAAGTGCCTCTCTGTCTCCCACTTATAAAGACCCTTATGAATACATTTAGTGTTACATGGATAATCCAGGACAATCTCTTCATCTCAAAATCCTTAATCACATCTGCAAAGTCCTTCTTACAATGTAAGGTGACATTCACAGATTCTGGAGATTAGGATATGGATGTATTTGTGGACCATTATTCTGTCTACATACATAGATATGTAATTAGATGAAAATGAGATTTGTCCACAAACATCTATAGTACAAGGAAACAAGTGAGTAATGTTATTCTTTTTCTTTTAAAGATTATTTATTTATTTGAGAGAAAGAGAGAGAGCATCCAATGCAGGGCTTAATCCCAGGATTCTGAAATCACGACCCGAGCTAAAGGCAGCCACTTAACCAACTGAGCCACCCAGGGACCCCATGATGTTCTAAAAGAGGTACAGACAATGCCATGCAGGAGAAAAAGAGGAAATAAAATTCTTTCCTCTCAGAAGGGTCAGGAAAGACTCAGGGCTTCAGAAATGAAGAGAATTTGGAAAAAGTAAAGTTCAAAATATGTCAGTAAAGAAGTCGATATTCAATACTCATTCTTCTCATCACACACACACACACACACGCACACACAATAAAATAAATAAAATAAAACAAAACACCTTCAAAAAGGGTAACATTGATTATAGAACATAATCAGTATGTCAGTACATCAAAAACTAATAATGTACTATACAGTGACTAACATAACATAATAAAAAATATTTTAAAAAAGAGTAACATTGAGAAGATTCTGATGCATAAACAATAATCTTGGAACATTGAAAAAATAAAGTTAAAAAAAAAAAGAAGAAGATTCTGGACCAGCCAATGACCAGCCAATGGTATAAACTGATAGTAAGTGAAACATTGAAATTCTAGAACAAGTTTAAACTGAAAATCACCAAAACTTAATATCAAGAAATGGACTCTCATAAACGAAAAAATATATATGTATATAATGGTAAAAGAAACATTGTAAATGAATGACGAAGGACAAGTCATTTCATGAGTAAGTTCCCTTTGTGCAGTTAATTATTTGATGAAACAAGAATTTATTTAGATGCTCACCTAAAATTACTCACCCAAGTAAATTCCAGAAAACATAAAAATTAAATATAAAATGTCAATATTAAAAAATCAAGAATTTTTTTAAATTTACTATCACTGGAGGAGATATAATTTGCTAAGTGTAGAATAAAAACATTAATCTATTTTGTTAAGTTAAAAATTTAAACCCCTGTTCATCCAAAATAAATAAATAGAACAAAATTAAAGGATGAACATCATATTTTGTGGAAAAGAGTCACAGGAAATACTATACATACAAAGTACTAATATCCTTATATACTAAAAGGTTAATCAAATGGAATTTTAAAATATTGAAACTCTAATAAATAAATTGACAAAGAATGTGAATAGGTAATTTCCAGAAAGGAAATATAACTAATCAACAAATGTGTGGAAAATACTTTCCTTCACTGGTAATCAAGGAATGGTGCATTAAAATAACAATGAAGTCACATTTGACCCCTATCAAATTAGCAAAGATTTTTTTAAAAAATCATAGTATCCATTTCTGATGTGGGGACTGTGGAAAGGGTACTCTCGAATATTACTGGTATTTTGGGATAAGCCTTTTGGAAAGCAATTTGGCAAAGAGCCTTATAATGTTTATAACTCAGGAAGTCCACTTTTGAGAATGGAGCCTAAGAAAATAATCCTGAATATTGCGATGCATTATTTACTTAGCATACATTTTTTTTCAGAAATAATCTAAATCAGACAAAAAATGTAATATTACACAAATATGTGTACTCAATAATTATTAGTAACTTTAAAAATTATATTTATAAATAGTATGCAATATATGGAAAATATGTTATATGTTGAATGCAAAAAATAGGATAAAAATATTATATGCATCACCTTTCCTTTTAGATTGAAAACAAATAGAATAAGGATTAGAAAGAAATATAAGAAAATATTAACAGTGTCTGTCGGGTAGAAGAACCACAGATGGGATACATATATATATTTTTTTTAATTCAAGGACCTTCTCATTTTGAGATATCCCTTTGTCATTACTGTCAAATTCTTACAGTATGTTACATAAAGCTTTGTTAAAAACTATATTTTTTAAATGCCCAAAATTAAAATGTGTTTTCCTATTTAAGATGTTCAGGAAATAAACTCTTTCCATTTTTTTGAAATAAGAACTGGCTTTTGTTTTTCTTTTGTTTGTTGTTCTTTGTAAATAAATAACACAAAAAGTATAGATTTGGAATTTCCCTCAAGAGAATACCCAGACCACTTTCCTTCTAAGACAATACTGTGGAACAGCATTCTAAATCTCCATTCATTATAATACAGCCCTCATAAAATGTTTCTACTTGCTCCTAATTTCTCCCCATAAACTTTGAAATTCAAATAAGTGGCTTTTTAATTTATATTTTTTATTGTTATGTTAGTCACCATATAGTACATCATTAGTTTTTGATGTAGAGTTCCATGATTCATTGTTTGTATATAATACCCTGTGCTCCATGCCATAATACATGCCCTCCTTAATACCCATCACCAAGCTCACCCCTCCCCACAACCCCTTCCCTCTAATATATGTGCTGCCGAAGCGAGCACATCCCCCTTCCCTCTAAAACCCAAATCTCTAATCCAGCTTTTGACACATACCTATATAGAGATAAAAGCTAAATTGACTTCATGCTTTAAAAAAGACTCCCAAATACCATATATAGCTCTAAACTTCATAGCAATTAGTTTTTAATCTATACTCATTGAAGGTAACATTTTAAGAGGTGATTTTTCTTTTAATTTTTTTAAACTTTTCAAAATTTAAATTCAATTAGCCAACTTATAGTAGCACATCACTAGTTTCAGATGTGTTCAATATGAGAAGTGATTTTTTTCAAGTCATCTTATGAAATCCATCAAATGACTCCCCACTGTTGGATTGGCAAAAATGGAATTTGAGGTTGAGGGAAGGAGGGAGAAAAAGCGGGATCCAGGAACTCAGTCAATTCAGGAACCAGAAACCTATGGCTCAGAGAGGGGTCTGGTCATGCCTGGAAGCCAGGAGCCACTTACCACTGGGAACCCAAAGAAACATTCTGTCTTGGAAACAGACCTGGGATGCAGCCAAAATGGGGCTTGCCTTGGGGGACTCTTAGGAAAAGTAAACCATTTCTCTCTGCTGTACCAGCCCAGCATGCTCCCTTTGCATGTTAGAGCTTTACTCTCTGCTGGGTAGGAACCATCCCTGCAGATCACATCCAGGCCCTCTCACCATGGAGGGAACCCCACTTCTGTGGATCAGGAAAGGTGCTCTGGTCAGACATGACAGTGTCTTTAGGACACAGGCAAGACTTTGACTGTCTCCTTCAACTTCCCTTGCCTGGTTTGTGGCCGAGTTGGATCAGGCCAGAGACGATGACCTCCTAATACACAGAGTCTGGGCAGAATGATGTTCTAAACAGCACAGGAAAACCTCACTTGATCACAAAAATCTCAACATTCTAGAATTGAGCTGTCCAGTACCAGAGACACTACCCATACAAAGTTACTTAACTTTGACTTCAAATTATTTTAAATTAAATAAATTAAACATACAGTTCCTCAGTTGCACAAGCCATAGTTCAGTTTAGCCACAAGTGGCCGCTGGCTTCCACCTTGGACAGCACAAGTTTACACTACCCCCACCCTCACAGGACGTTCTCGCTATTCCAGAAGATACTGGTTCTAGCCTAGTTTCTCCATTTCTAAAACAATAAAACTTAGAGGATCTGACTTTTAAAAAGCCCCAGGAAAATGTTAGCATTTAATTAATTAATTAATTAATTGAAATTTGCCTTCAGCCCATATAAAATATACCCCTGACTGTGATCAGCGGTTACAAGCAGACTTTGTCATTTTGCTTACTGACCACACATTCTCATTGATCAATTCTAAATTGGATTATTGTTAGTTTTAAAAGCGCCTGAGCAGCAGAAAGTGGCCATGGTGGCAGGCAAAGGGGAGATTGATAGCAGAATAAACAGGGAAAGTGACAAGATCCGGGGCGGAATTGATCACTGTCAGCGGGTCCGTGGTCAGCCGTCTGCCCTTTCATGCCCAAAGTAAACATCAGAATAATGTTTAGACAAACACATTTGATTTTTGAGGTAATGGGTATGTCAACTAAATGACAAACCTTAGAAAGGTCAAAGGGATATCCATTTTTCAGACTTTTTCAACCATTAATCGTTGATTTTGGTAACAGTGCACTTGTAGGCAGAGCAGGGAGAGAACTCCAGCTGGTGTGTGTACTGCACAATGCTCAAGGCAAACCTCCCCAGGATTCAGTCAGATGTCAATATTTTCTCCGTGATAAAATTTCCTCCTTTAAAAATGGCACCTTCCCTGGTGCACAACTGTAGTTGTCTAAAGACAATCCAAAATGCGACAATTACATGAATCCTCAGAAGGGATCCAGTCCCTTAGCATCCACTAAAATCAAATTAATTTGGCCTGTTAGCTATAATAAAACAAAGCATAGCAAATCTGTTCATAATTGTCCATTAGCCTGTGAGAAATTTATAATGTTGTTTCAAAACCAGAATATCACTGGTGAATACCAAGTACCCAAAATTACACTTTGGTACAATGCACCATTTGCTGGATCATTTTTTTAAAGATTTTTTATTTATTTATTTATTTATTTATTTGAGAGAGAGTGAGAGAGTGAGAGAAAGCATGAGCAGGGGGAAGGAGTAGAGGGAAAGGGAGAAGCAAACTCACTGCTGAGATGGGAGCCCCACATGGGGCTCAATCCCAGGACCCCAGATCATGACCTGAGCTGAAGGCAGATGCTTAACCCACTGAGCCACCCAGGTGCTCAATTGTTGCATCATTTTTAAAGTGATTTTTTTCCCTTTAAAACTAGAGGGTATTATGCTAAGTGAAATAAGTCAAACAGAGAAAGACAATTATCATATGATTTCTCTGATATGAGGAATTTGAGAGGCAGGGCAGGGGTCGTGGGTGTAGGAAGGGGAAAATAATGAAACAAGATGGGACCAGGGAAGGAGACAAACCATAAGAGACTCTTAATTTCAGGAAACAAACTAAGGGTTGCTGGGGGGTAAGAGGAGAAGGGATGAGGTAGCTTGGTGATGGACATTTGGGGAGGATATGTGCAATGGTGAGTGCTGTGAATTGTGTAAGACTGATTATTCACAGACCTGTACCCCCTGAAGCATATAATACATTACCTGTTAACAAAATAAAATTTTAAAAATGGAAAAAAAATATTGTGCATTAGCTATGACTTGGCAGCCCAATCAGCATTGATGGTAATGGTACTGAGAGTCCCATCATTAACTCAGTTCTTCTGATCACACAGATATTTTTGGTCTCTTACCTGGAGGGATGTGACAGATGAAACCAGGCAGGAATGGAATGTGGTATAGAAATCTATCACCTCCAGAAGGAGCTGAGCATGACTCTTCTTCTCATAGAAGAGAGCCAAAGCGGGCTGGCAGCTGCCTCTTGCCTACCATATCTATCAGTCTATTGAATCATGTCACTTGCCAAAATGCTGGGACCCTCTAAATTCATCAAACCAGCTTGGAAGCCACACAGCAGACAACTGCCATGTTGAATTAGTTAAAATACTAACAAGCTGGCTCAAGTTCCAGAAGGGGAGACACAGGTGCCATGTCTCCATTAGAGGAGTGTCAAGGATGTGTGTGCGTGGCAGGAGTTGAGGAGAGCATTTTTAAACCACCATGGATGGTGTGGAGTGACTGTGGGGGTGAGAGAGCCCCATCCCTACTCTACCAACCCATGTGAAATAATAGTATACTCTTTCTGTGTAAAGCCCCTGAAGTATTGGTAGCATTTATTCCTGCCCAACCCAAATAGAATATTTCCTTAAGACTTTAAGGAGTCAATGATCATCCTCTAAATATCATATTGACCAAAGTAGGAAAGACTTCTACCTTGGGGGAGTATATCTCCAGTATTAAAAGAATGCTTCAAAAGCAATCAGGTTACTTAACTTTTAACCCATTTTGTTTTGTAGAGGAATTGTTTTGTAGAGGAATACTGTAGAGGAATACTGTAGAGAATATTGTAGAGGAATACTGTAGAGGAATACTGAATATACATGTTCAGTCTTCTTTAGCAGGAAATTG
>PISX010016424.1:0-32038 GCA_004024625.1 Mellivora capensis
GGGGTGACAAGGAAGGGGGACAGGAGGGGGAGGGGGAGGGAAGAAGAAGAGGGAGAGGGGAGAAGGGAGAAAGAACAGGGACAGGAAAGCAGGAGGGGAGAAGAGGGAGGGGGAGGGAGAGGGAGCAGGGGGACAGGGAAGAGGGACAGGAGGAGGGAGGGCAGGAGAGGGCTTGTCTCCTAGCTGCTTGGGCTCCAGTCGCCGGGACTCCCCGTGGACAGAGTGACCCTATTTGTTTCTCCCTCTTGCAAACACGGTGCACAGTCCGGAGCTGGCACCAGACAGGACACAGAACGCCATACAGCTTGCAGGGAGGCTGTGTCCTTGCCCACCCCCACCCCTCACAGACGCTGCTGTGCCTCTCGGGTCCCAGAGGTACTGGGTGCCGCTGGCCGGACAGATGCCCTCCCCGGTGGTCACTGGGGGCTCCCGCCATTATCTGCAGCAGGCTCTGCGTCCCATTGTCCTCCCTCGGCCCAGGACCTTATCACCATGCATGCATTCAACACAGAGAGCAGAGCCACCGTGTGCCACCTGTTGGACCCCTCCTGTGTGGGCGGGGACGCCGCCCAGTGTGTGCACCTGCTACGTTCCGGCGCCGAGGAAACTCGGGAAGGCAGGGCCGTCAACAGCAACCCCCACGGACGGCCACCCACCTGCCCTCTCTCAAGCTGCCCACCTGCCCTGCAGGACGCCAGCTGCCCTCGGTCCTAACCCGGCCCCACCCCGAGCCCCAGTCCTCCCACCTGGTCTACCACTGTCTCAGAGCTCGCGGGAGCTGTTTGTAAAGACGCCAAGAGCGATAAGGGTGCCAGGAGCAGTACATGAGCCCGGGGACGAGCAAAGAGCAAGGCTGTGGTCAGCAAAACCCACTTGAAGACAGAGGGGACCCCCGCCACCTGGGAGAACCCAGCCGGGGCGAACTGCCCTGCCTCCCCCGTGCCTGCTCGTGCTCCCGCCTTCCCTCAGTGGTCCACACAGAGCCGAGCTGAGGCTCCCGGATGCCCTGTGATCTCTGTCGGGCCTGCTCTGGGCCTTGTGACCTCTGGGGCGCTCAGACAGGACCTGGGGTCCCCACTCTGGTCGTTGGCTCCCAGAGCGCTGGCTCACCTCCCCGTGGGCTGGCCTGCTGCACAAGGCCCTGCTGCGGGGCCCCACCATCGTTGTCGGGTGTTTCCTGCAGAAGCCTCAGCACCACCTCAGGCCCAAGGACACCTCCTCCAGGCAGCCCCTGACCCTGCACCCACAGGTCGGTGCAGCAGCTACACACGGCCCAGGGGCTTCCTGTTCCATTTCTTTGTACCAAAAATGTCCACATGGCCCTAAAGTTCTGCTGAAACTCCCTGAAAATGCCACCGCGTTCATCCTCTCTCTGGGTTCCTGCTGCCTGTGGCCAGAGCCCCGCCTGGCCTGACATGTCCCCAGGGATGCCCTCCAAGCCTGCCCACTCCCTCCTGCGCACCAAGGCTAAGGGCCCCGCTGGTTCTGCTGGCCTGTGTGTGACGCCGCCGGCCGGCCCCACTCTGCTCCTGCTGGAGGCTCTGTCCCCAGAGCGATGGATGTCTCCAGCTCACACAGGTGGGTTTTCCTGCCGCCGGTCCCCCTGGCTCTACCGCCTCTCAGGGTCCTTCTTGGGCTGACCCCACAACTCACGCTCTGACCACAGCGGACCCTTCCCCAAGTGGATCTTGGGCAGGGCCAGGAGCACATGGCACTCAGCACGCTGATGGTCCCACAGGGCGTCCGCGGCGTCCCGAGGGCAGCTGGCTCGGGGAGGGCATGTAGGCTGATTGCCAGCGCCACACACGTGGCAGCGGCAGAGTCACAACTGGGACAGAGTCGTGACACAGCCGCTGTCCTCTACGCCGAGGGGGTCCCTGTTAACACAACAGGCTTCCCCTGCCGTCAAAGGGGCACCAGGACTTCGGGTCTCTGTGTGGTTTTGTAACGTTTCTCACTGAATCTAAACATCCAAGAGCTCACAGGCAGATGGCACCTCCCTCAGCTGCCCAGCGTCTTCTCTAAAGACACTGCAGGCCTTCCTGGCTCCTTGCTCACGGGGTCACGGAGAAGACCACGGCTCATCTGCCGCCGTGCCCCATGGAGCCAGCGAGAGATGCTGTGTGACCGAGCCCGGCCAGCAGGGACACGTCTGACCTGGGAACGCGCCCGTGACCCAGCCCGGCCAGCAGGGGACACCCCGGACCTGGGACCGTGCCTGGGACACGGGAAGCACTCCTGAGCGCCAGCTTCACCAGCACAAGACTGTACAAGGCAGGGAGGGCAGGCGCTGCCCAGCCCTGGCCCAGGCACCCAGCCTGTCACCTCTTGGGCTCACAAGAGTCTCGTGAAGGCAGGAGGACCGACCCAGAGAGCAGAGTCAGAGAGGGTCAGCCGCCCAAGCCAGTGCCACGACAGGGACTCGGACCTGCTCTTCCCCGACACCTGCCCCGACGTGCGACACGGAAGTCCGCACACAGGCCTCGCAGCGGCGACCCTACGTGTCATCCCCTTGCTAACCCCCAGCCTCGCCGGCCTCCGTTCAGAGCTGGTGGTGGGGAGACCTGCTCTGGCTCTGACTTCCTTCCCCGTCGAAGCTGCTGTGTGAAGCCAATGCCCAAGGGCTCTGGGCAGCATCCCGGGACACGAGGAAGGGAAGGGTGGGCAGGTAGGCAGGGGCGCAGGGTGTCCTACTGGCCCTGGGAGCCTGGCTGCACACCTGGGACCACACAGAGGCTCCCCGAGCTCCCACCAGGGGCGTCTAAAACCAGAAGCTCCTCCTCCGAGCACAGCTGGGCCCCGGGGGCTGCGGTGTGCCCTGGGCCTCCACGCGGGATGCGTCAGACCCCCAACCACACCAGGATTTCTCCGACAAATGTTTGCACGGGCACCAGGTCGCCCAGAGCCGAAGTACCACCCAGAGGAGCCCACAGAACCCCTCAAAGTGCCGGTCCCTCGGGGACGCCAGCCCGAGAACCCGTCTCCCCTTTCTGCTTGGTCACCCTCGAACTCACGTCGGCCTCTCATGGTTACTTGCGCTAACACTAGTGCTTCCGGCCCAGGGCTGTTTGCCAGTTGTGGGTGGACACAAATGGCTTCATCCAGGCCCTGGGGGCTCCGGCCATTGGAGGCTTCCTCCCTTCCAGGGACATGCAGGCTGGCGGCCCAGGGGAGCCAGAGGCTGAGGAGGAACGGACGGACGGGCTGCTGCGTCGGCAAGTGTTGGCCGTCTTAGACCCGAGGGTACGTTTAGCTCCGCACTGGGACGGGCCCGGGCTGCTCCCTCACTCTGCGGGCCTCCTCCGGTACGCGGGAGGCCGTCCGGGCAGACTGTGCCCTCTCGGTCCGCAGCCCGAGAACCACTAGGAGTTTGCAGACGAAGCTCCCTGCTGGGCACTGCCGCTACTTTGCTCTCAGCCTACAGAGCAAACTGTCCCATCTTTGCGGCTCTGTGTCCAGGGATGAGGTGCTTCCCACATCGCTGCAGGAACCACTTGCTCGCTGGTAGCTGAAGCAAGGCCTTGCCGCCCTGCCCTTTGAACAAACACCCATCACTGGGGTGGACAGACAAACCAACAGACAGCGGCCTCTCCCTTCCAGACGGAAGGTGAGGTCGACAGGCCTGGCTGTACCCGCTTCACGGCTGCAGGCAGGCACGAGGGCATGGAAGCGTCCGGACCCACGTCTCCTGCTGGGAGCCCCTTGGCACGCTCCTCTCTGGGCTTTCGGGCTTCCCGTATCCCGCGGGCGGGCAGCCGAGGGGCAGGTGCTGCCTCCCTGCCTCCCCGGTGGAGGGATTCCGGGAGCAGGGGCCTCCTGAAGCCGGCCCAGTGTCTGGTCCGGGCCGCCCCGTGGCACACGCAGACGCTCAAGTAAAAGTCAAAGACTGAGATCCACGACGGGAGAGAAAGGAGTGGCCGGAGCCCAGAAAGGATGCAGCCCTGCAGTGAGTCGGGGAGTGGTTTCGGGGGAACAGGTACCCCATGCTGCCGCGGCCACCTCAAGGACTGAGTCCGGTTCCCTGGGGAAGGTGTTCTGTGGCGTTTTCAGTGCCAGCTCCTAGAGCGTGTTGGGGAGGATGAACTCTGGGGGCACCTGGGTGGCTCTGTCAGTCGGGCGTCTGCTTCCAGCTCGGATCGTGATCCCCAGGGTCGTGGAATGGAGCCCCGCGTCGGGCTCCCTGCTCTGTGGGGAGCCTGCTTCCCCCTCTGCCCCCTCCTTGCTAGTGGTCTCTCTTTCTGATAAATGAAATCTTAAAAAAGAAAAAAAAGAAGGATAAACTCTGAAGCAAACAGCCGCCTCCTAGAACCTTGCCACTCAGCTACGGCGTGGACCCCGGGCCCCTCCCAGCGGGACAGACCCACCGGGTGGGTGTCCTCTGGAGAGCCTGCGAGCAGCAGGAGCAGCAGCCCCTGCACCCCGCCCGCGAGCACGCAAGCACACGCAAACACACGCAGCACACAGACGTGGCCTCGGAAGGACGCCCAGGTCCACTCCGCGATGAGCTGCTGCCGCTCCCGTGCTCCTGGCCTGGCTCAGCCCAGCTTCCTTATTGGTCCCCTAAGGGAACGGCCCAGACATTCGCTTCCTGCTGGCTTCTGCCCGTGACACGTCGGTGCCACAGACACGCTTGTGCCTGTTCTGTGCTGGGGCTCCCTGCAGGGCTGTGGCCCATCGTACTGTCCCCATGTCCTCCGTTGGGAAGGTGTGCTCTAGGCCCTTCCCTGGGGTCTGTTGGGGCTCAGTTGGGACTGTGTTCCCACGTGGACAGCTGGACGGGAATGAAGCCAGCAATACCCACCTGAGACCGTCTCATCTCACTTACCAGCGTCTCAGTCTCACCTCAGGGGCGAAGTCTTCCCCCCAGGCCCTGAGCATCAAGGGGAGCCCTGCGGGCCTGCCACAGCCATCACAGAAAGCCTGTGTGCAAGGCTGGCTCTGGGCCCAGCTAGGACTTTGGCCATGGCGGGGGGGGGGGGGTGCCCGCCATCCACTCCAGCCTGCAGCACTCCCCTCACCTTAACAGCTCAAGCCGTGCGGGACGCAAACGGGTGACGGGAGTTGGGGAGGTGCCGGGAGCCGCCACCGACTTCCTCCTGGACCACGTGGCCTGGGCTGTCCTTACCGTCCCGTTCGCTTTGCATCTTCAAATACTTGGAGAGAACCGTCCCGTAGGCACCAGCTGGCATGGGAAGGGGGAGTTTCTGTGTCAGAAACTAAAAAGTGAGGACAGACACCTGTAGCCCTGCAAGTCTGAGGGGCAGAGACGACATCCGCCGTCAGTTGGTGGGGGAAGTCTTCCTCTTTCCTGAGAAAGCCGCTCGTTAATAAATAACAGTTTCTGGTGCAGAGCCCAACATTCCAACTTTATTGATACAAAACCCGGTGTTTAGGAAGAAATTACTGGACACAGAGAAAGAGGAGCCTCGCGTTACAAGGGAACACCTGTGTTTCACCACGAAGCAGCGAGACTAATTCTGTTCTTTGGCTTTCAGGTTCGCGTCCAGATTCCACCAGTAATCGCTGGAAACATGCCACGGTACATTTTTGCTATTTGCCGACTGACGTCTTATAAGGTCAATGCACCTGTGGATTCGAGGACGCTGGACCCCGGCTCCTGGGGGAGCGCAGGGCCGGGCTCTTCCAGCCTCCGCTGGACCCAGTCCGTGGACAGCTTGTCTGACGTGTGCACCGTGTGGACAGACCTTACCGCCTCGTGAACGCTGAACTCACCACTTCTAGAGCGGCAGCTTCCCGACGATGACATTTTCTGCAAAGGCACAGCCCAGCCTTCTTGCGCGTGGGAACACCAGATGCTCTACGTGTGCGTGGGGGCCATTTCCAACAACAAAAGCCCAAAGACATGGAGAATGTAGTCGGAAACAGTGACTAGCACGTGCTGATGCGTGGGCCGAGAGAAGAACGCGGCTGGAGCGTTGCTCAGGCTCAGCTGGGAACACGAGCATGAGACACACCGTTCTTCTCCCTCTGCGCCGGTCTTCAAGCGACCGCAGAGGTGCCATACTGATTTCGGGCTTGCAAGTAAATTTGCAAATACAGAATCAGGAGTGAGGGTCTACTGTGTTTCCTAGAGTCTGTGTGAGGCATGTTCGCACACATCGATGACCCTACGGTTTTTGTCACGTTCTACAACCTAAAACTGTCGAGAGAGCCGGGCCCGGAGTTGAAGGGGCTTGTGCTGCGCAAGCCCGTCCTTCCCAGCTGTGTGCTTTCAGCGCACGACGCTCTTACGCCTGCAAAGGGGGGATGATGATGGCAATCTGGGAGGGGGGTGGGTGTCCTCTACACTGACCCCATCGGCTTCTGCCCCGTTCATCCAAAGTGGTCTGATGCTCCTCCGGTCTCTGACGTGAGGTCCACACTCCCAGGCCTTTGTGGGCGCCACAGCTTCTGTACACCACACTGCCTCGTCACAGAGGCACTGTCCTTGGTCTGCAACAACGTGGTGGATACAAGGGGCAAGATCGGCGGCTTCTGTCCTGCTTGCACGGCTCTAGGATGGCAAGCTCATGATCGTCTATGCAGGGGTCATCCCGGGAAGACCCGGCCAGAGCCCCATAGCCTGCCTGCTGTGGGACGCTCTGCTCTGAGAGCCCCAACGTCGCTTGACTCAATGTTCCTGGAGGACCACAGACCTCCGGGTAGCCCAGTTCACCTGCGGTGGAAGAAAGGCCACTTGATGGAACCCACCTGCCCAGACGCAAATCCTTCCTACTCTAGCAGAAACTGTCTTCAGGGTCTCAGCCTGGGAAAGCCCAGTGGGCACGCCGTCCTGCGAGAAATGCTCCAGGGGCCCCTCCTGGAGACCGTCTTAGGAGAATAAAACCACACACCATCATTGGGGGTCAATTCCTTATTAGGCCAGAAATAATACAAAAAGAGACTTCCCTGAGATCTTGCAGCATTCACAGATTTTAAATTTCTTTTAACCACTTTCAGCAAACCGTATGTGTGCACACAGATAAACGAGGTGTCTCATCATTCCAGCCGGGGTCGTCTCCGTTTTAAAGACAAGTCCAAGCGGTCCCGAGCCCCGTAAAATGTTTCTACTTGGCAATTACGATTCTAGGTGATGTTTGTGTATTTATAAAGTAACACGAGCTTACGTGCTTATGACATGTGCGATACTCACTCACTATAGTGACGATTACTTTTCAGTCCCAGGACAGGCTAACAAAGAACAAAGGTAACTTCTCGCATTTTATATTGGCATCTTGCTGGTTTTCTGGAATTTCCCCACTGATCACCTGCAGTTGAACACAGCCCCACGGTCCCTAACCTGCTGGGGACGAGATCTCTGCCCACGACCCTCGAGAAATTCCTTAACCTCCCTTTATCGTTGAAGTCATTTTACAGCAACGTCCCGTTCCGTCTCTGTAACATCGGGGAGCGACAGAGGAGGCGGACGCCGTCACGTGACTCAAGGCCACCTTCCGCTCAGGCCGGCCCCTCGCGGAGGATGAGGAAGGGCTTCCCTGACTAGATCCAGTCTCTTTCAGTATCTAGCACCAGGCCCAAAACACAGAACTGGAAAGGTCCCGACGACGGAGCCACTTGGCCGACGTGATCCGGGTGGCGTCTCTCCTGCTTCCTAAGAGAACACACAAGACACAGGAGTGCGTCTATCACGCCAACCTGGACAGCCCGCGGAGAAAACAGCAGACACGACTGTGATTTCTGTGGAAACCTCGGCTAAGCAGCCCATTGTCCTTAAATAGACACAAGCCTCAGGGACTAGGTCCTCTTGACTCTGGGGGATAAGATCACAAAGTGGGGACCCGGGTGGCTCAGGCATTGGGCGTCTGCCTTCGGCTCAGGTCATGATCCCAGACTCCTGGATCGAGTCCCGCGTTGGGCTCTCTGCTCCGTGGGGAGCTTGCCCCCCCGCCCCCCCAGCTTGTGCTCTCCTGCTCTCTCGTCGCTGTCTCTCTCTAATAAAATCTTTTTTTAAAAAAGCAGATTGCAAGCATATTTGGCAGCAGCAGGCAGTTGTAAAGTTAGCGTTGGGGCTTTTACAACTAACACAGGCGTGAACGCGGCACTTTCCAACGACTCACGCTCCTGGGAGTTATTTAGAAAGTTAAAGGACGGGGCGCCTGGGGTGCTCAGTGGGTTAAGCCTCTGCCTTCGGCTCAGGTCATGATCCCAGGGTCCTGGGTTCGAGCCCCGCATCGGGCTCTCTGCTCAGTGGGGAGCCTGCTTCCTCCTCTCTCTCCGCCTGCCTCTCTGCCTGCTTGTGATCTCTGTCTGTCAAATAAATAAATAAATAAAATCTTTAAAAAAAAAAAAGAAAGTTAGAATAAAATACTTCTGATAGAATATTTATTCAAATGTTTTCTACTAGGACGCGCTTGTCTTGGCTTAACCTGCGCTTGGTCTGTTTGATCCTGGATTGGGGTAAAACCCGCACCACGGATGGACCGGGCGGAGGAAAGGAGGGACGGAGGGACGATGCGTCATGGACAACGATGACATATAGGTGACCGGGGTCGTGCAGAAAGAGCCTGTGTCAATGCAAGCACTAAGACTTTTCCTCAAAATCCTAACTATGGCTTAAGCATCTTTCTACATTAACTTTTCTCACCTACGGGCTATGCATTTGGTGAACTGCTCGTCCTGTAATCATTATTAATTAAAAAAAACACTAAAATGGTAATAAAGGACCCAAAGTTGCCCAACAAAATCCGCCGTTCTGGAGACTTGCTGTGTCTGAACATGCTGAGGCCGGGCGAGAGCAAGACTTCTTTCTTCGCTACGCGGCTCGAGGGGCTTCTGAAACCGGCCGCACCCCTGGCCCCCGGCTGAGGCACTGGGAGCGCGCCCCGGCCAGCCCCGGGAGAGCAGACGCGGACAGCGAGCCAGCGCAGAGCCGAACGCCACAGCTGCGCCTCCGGCAGTGCCCTCCTTCCACAGATGGATGGGGAGGCCCGCGGAGTTTTAAGGACCAGCCCCAGAGGTCCAGCTTTGATAGAGAGGCCGAGACTGGAAAAGGGATCCCAGGGCATTCCGGGACGGCTTGCAGAGCGCCAGGGATAAGCAGGCCACCCGCAGGCTGCTTCCACCGGCGTCCCCCGCGGCCACGGGGCCCGGACCAAGTGTGCACACCGTCTTTCCTGAGAACGGCGACCCTGCTGCCCGCTTCTGAGGACCCCCGGCTCCCTGCTGGCCGTCTTCCTAAGCCGCCCCTCACTCTGGGACGCAGTTCAGTCCTGGACTCACCTGAGCTGCCACGAGAAAACCCTCAGGGAAGCGGGTCTGGTCTGGGCGCTACAGAGGCTCCCCTGCATGCCGCATCCCAACTGTGTTGACTCACCAAATCCTACAACTCCATGAAATAGCAAAATTATGCACACACGCATTCCTAAGGCATACTTTCCATTACCACATTTCCTGCACAAACGTATATCCTCCCAAACATCGGGCCGTAACTTTCCACAATACCTGATTTGAGGAGACAGAGGAGAAGGACCGAGAGAATGAGTCGTTTCGTATCTGGGTGGGGAAACAGAGGCTTACCAAGTTGGTGAGTTAGCATAAGCCTTCACCAAGACACAACATAGATGATGTGCCTTTTTTTTTTTAAGATTTTATTTATTTATTTGACAGAGAGACACACAGTGAGAGAGAGAACACAAGTGGAGGAGAGAGAGAGGGAGAAGCAGGCTCTCCGCGGAGCAGGGAGCCCGATGCGGGATTCGATCCCAGGACCCTGGGATCATGACCTGAGCCGAAGGCAGAGGCTTAATGCACTGAGCCACCCAGGCGCCCCGATGCTCTCTCTTCGTAAAGGGTTGGGCAACTGCTTTACTGTACGGATTGTCTCTTATTTGCAGTTACTGTGTGGTCATGTGCCGTTCGGGAATTCCTCTCTCTCATCAGGGGACGCCTTCTTCCTCTTTCTTCCATGGAGTATTTCGAAGGAAACCGATGATTCCATGTTTATGTCTTGACTTTGCACTTTTAAAGCATTTGCTTAGTGAAGAGCTCCCGGGACAACCTACTGTTTTCCATTTGGAACCAAGAGATGATGTGTTTGGTCACAGGAGGCCTGTGCCCCACCAGCAGAAGTGCCCGGGGGCCAGACGGGGCCATAGGGACCACTGCAGGGACCAGAGCTGCCTGGAGGGACCACCGGTGGCGCATCTGCCATTGTCGTTGGCCTCCCATGGGGCTGAAGGGCTCCAGCGCGAAACAAACAGTGGACTGAGTTGCTGGTGGCAGAGAGACAAAGGCAGCCCCTGGAGTTCTGGACGAAGACTCTGTCTTGAAGCCTCAGAGAGCCAGGCCGACGGCGTTTCCGTGCCGGGAGACCTGACAGGAGCCTCCCCACCGAGTTTCCGGCGGCTGCGCTCCAGCCTGGGCCTTCGTCTCCTGACGCGGAGGCTCACTCCGTTTGGTTTCTCTGGACATCACACCACCGCATGTCGTAGCCCACAACGGGCCACCACGACGCGTGGGGGCTGGTCTCCATGGCACCCTCCGTTGTGGCCACGTTATTCGTCCCCTGCCCTTCCTTTCGGATCGTGGTGCCCACGTGTGAGGGGGGAAGGCCTCCCGCCGGGGCTCCCAGCTTTCTCGCAGGGACGGCTCCTGGGTGGGGTGTCCCAGCTTGTCTACACCACGGTCCCGCGGACGTGAGCGCGCGCAGCCTCTGACACAGAGAGCGGCTGGAGAGTGAACGCGAGTCCTGCTCGGTTCTCCCCGGAAAATGAGGACGGAGCCCAGCAGAGACACGCGGTCTTCACGGGCAAGAAGTACCACGTGTACTTCACCACCCGTTCAGTTTTATTTCATTGTAAATGTAACTTTATTCACGTGTCTAGGTATTTCTTGGTTTACATAACATTTCATTATTTTCATAGCATATCACGTAGGGACCCCACGGAGGGCTGAGTAGCTGCACACTTAGCACTGAGCCCCCCAAGGTCTCCAGCACGGGCACCGGGACGCCCACCCCAGGGGAGCGTGCACAGGCGAGGCGAGGCGAGCTTTAGCAGTCTGCCTGACGTTGAGGGCCTCGAAAAGATACCACAAACCCAAGCCACGTGGATCGATTGACTCCCTCCCTCACCCACCGCGTCACTGAGCAAACACCGGCCTCTGGCCACATGCCTGACGCCGTCCTCGGCACTGAAGGCACGTCACGGGGAAAGAAGCCTGAGCTCTGCCACCAAGGAGGGTGTCGTCTCCTGGAAGAGAGGAAGGCGCTGCTTCTCCAGATCAAAGAATCATTACAGGAACCAAAGACTCTCCAACGAAGCCCTAAATACGGAGACGTTCAGTCCAACACGCAATCCCACCATCTTCCCAACTCCCGGCACTCACAGGGTCCGTGCAAGCCTGGGCAGAGGAGCCCAGCGCGTCACTCTTGACCATGAACCTACCCGTCGTCCGGTGTTAGAGCAGATTAGTAACAACAGAAGTAACGGCCTCGCGGTACAGGCGGGCTGGGCCAGGGCGGACACGGCGCGCGGGCGACGGAGCTTCACGGAGAGCCCCCAGCCTTGGAGCCAGTTAGGCGATGTGTGGGGCCTCCGCAGAGCAGGATCCCACGTCACAGCCCACCGCACTCCCGACCGTCCATGTTTTACAGGCAGGGAGACTGAGGCTGAGAAAGGCTGTTTTCACTCTGCCCCTGAGATCCGACGCCCTTTCTCTGTAGGGAGGGGCCCAACCGGTACTCGAAGGATGAATCTCTTCCCCCACCGCACAGGGACTCGCCCGAATGAGAAAGGCCCCCTCACGCAGACCTGGCACTCGCCAGCACACCCCCAGTGCGCCCCCCGCGGGCTCCTTGTCCAGCTGAACACAGGGCTGGGGCCGTCGTCACATGGCGACGTTTCCTCGCTGTCTCCAGCCACCCAGGGGGATCCTGGCAACCTGGCAGCGCGTACCCAGGCCACAGCCAGTGCTCCTGCTCCGGGAGGACGGGAGCCCCTTCCTTCTCCGTCCTTTCACGGAGGCATCGCCGAGAAAACCTCGGGCCCAGGTGGAGCAGGGGACGGCATCCGCCTGTGAGCCCCAGAGCTTGTGAGGGGAGGACACACCACGCTGGGGTGCAGTCACTGTCTCTGGGGCCCCCACAGGCTCTGGGTCTCACTGGGGAGGGCTCCTGGCCGAGTCACGTTTGTACGCCCCCAGCACAGTCTCTGTCACCGTTGATCTGCGACACCCTCGCACGCTCCCCAGATCATCCACAGCTTGTCGTGACCAGGTTCCGACCCTGTGTCCCGCTCAACCTCCTCTTTCCTGTCCTCACGAATCAGAGAGACAAGACAGGACCCAAACAACCACAGTTCTGCCCTAGGAAACAGAAACTCCCACGGATTCTTCCACTGTGGAGGGAGGGGCGGGGGCGGGCGGGGTGCGAGGCGTGGGAGGGGGGGACGACACGGGCCTCACGGGACCGACTGGGCTGGGCACCACCGCCCCGGCCCCCCGCACGAAGGCCCTAATGGGAAGTGTCTGGGCTGCGAGTTCCCACCACTGCACCTTCAGCAACTGCTTCGAAAATCAAGAACGCTGTGTTTCCATCAATTCCGCAAATCACACAGATGGGAAACTAAGCGGCCTCTTGCACCAGGAGAAGGCAGCGAGACTGGTCAGAGCGAGGCCGTCCTCCCGCGGCGCCCTCCGCTCAGCCCGGCCTTCTCGGGGCCGAGCGGACGCCTCGGCCGCAGCCCTCGGGGGCAGCGCGGACCCCGGCGCCCACCGGACCACGCGGTCCCCGCAGCACCGCCCTCCGATGGCGCCCGAGGGAGCGGCCGCACATCCGTCAGCGCCGCCGTGAACAGCCGTGATTATGTTACAAAGCCCTCACCGAGGCGGCGCGTCTGCTGCCGTAATTCCATCAGCATGCTGATGCCGTTTTAATGGTCTCTAACGACGTAATAAGAAGTCATGGAATTTACTTGACAGCTACATAACCATTAACAAAACATATTAAGTACAAAATCTCTGGCAGCTCCGGCCTGTGCGGCCGCCTCCCCCGCTCTCCTCGAACAGTGCGCAACCCTGAGAACGTGCTCCTAGGTGCCAAGAGCTGCCCCCCCAGCCGCCCCCCGCTGCGGCCTCCACTGCCCACGTCCGTCTGTCCGGCGAGTACCTGAGCTCAGCGTCGCGCTGGGCCCCGGGAGCGAGAGCGAGTGCTCACGTGTCCACCACAGCACACACAGCACGCTCTCGGGCACACGTGTGGTAACCAAGGACCCCAACGCACGGGGCCAACACTAACTGTGGCACCAGGAGGACCAGCCCTAGACTGGGAGCAGGAGCCATATTCAGAGCAGGGGAGACTGGGGACACCTCCAGCCGGGCGCGGCAGCCGGGAGGACCCTCTGGAGTGCTAGGCCCCCGGGAGAGCTATGGACGGACCAGCCTCTCGCTGGCTTCAAGACACGGTGGCGGTGCCATGTTTGGCTCCACGGGACATCGGAACCCCCCCAGTTTTCTGACCAGGGAAGAGACTGTGGCAAAAGACATTCACAAAAGCTTTGGTATGGCCACAGCTCAGCCAGAAAGTGCTCCCCGGAAACCCCCTGTGCCCCGGTTGTCCTCAGATACAACGGGGGTGCAGTGGGAATGAGACGTGTGAGCACAGATCCCAGGGGAGGCCAGGGACAGAGCAAGGGCAGCCAGCTCCCGACGGACATCCCCACAGGATGCTCCCGCCCCTGGGCTCCCCTCCCACTGGACACCCCCCTACTGGATACTGGTCTGCCCACTGGACACTCCCCACCAGATGCCTCCCCACTGGACACCCCTCCCCCCACTAGACACCCCCCACCAGACACCCCCCTACACTGGATACCCCTTCCCCCACCAGATGTCCCCCCACTGGACACCCCTCCCCCGAAGATGACCCTCCCCCAGACCAAAAGCCCCTGCAGTCCTGAGACCCCCTAACCCCCAGCCCGCACCAGAAGCCCCTCAGTCCCAAAGCTTGCCATGCTTCACGCTGGCCTCTGGCCCTCCTGCCGCTGCCCTGAGACTCTGTTAGGGGCCTGTGAGCCTGGCTGAGGCTGTGGAGAAAGGGAGTGACCGGAGGGCAGCACAGGAACCGTGGGGCAGGGCAGAAGACCAGCCAGACATGCGTGTCGACCTTGGACACTCAGGTCACGTTCTCTCTGGGCATCACCTTCCTGCGGCAGGAAACGTCACACTCTTGCTGCTAGAAAAGCCGTGGACAGGTGCTCGGCAGTCGCCTGCCGTGTGGACGGCTCGGTCCCACTGCGTTCAGCAGGCTCCTCTGTGGGGCCTGCCTTGGGGGGCTTCCGGCCTGGCCTAAGCACAGCTCCCCTCCTCGGTGGCGGGCTCCGGGTCACAGCCGCCTGAGCCACCTCCGGCCGGAAAGCACCACGGCTGCTGCTGAGGCTCCCAGCCCCCCAAGCTCCCACCAGTCCTGAGGACGGCCCTCCTCCCAGACCGCGCTCTCTCCGCAGCCGGGGCCCAGCCCACGAGGCACACACCCCTCCACTCCTGACCAGCAAGCACTGGCGGGGGGCCCAGTCTCCCCCCGGGTGGGGACCTCTGCCTTCTGCCTGGTGCACACTCACCAGAGCTCAAAGGGAAATCATGAAAATGCAATAAATGGAGGCCCCAGTGGGGCCAGGCCCATTTTCACCCTGAAGCCTGTCCGTGGGGTTTCTCTGTCGTCTGATGCTCTCGATAAGGGGCCTGAGCTGTGGTGACCTTCTCCAAAGGCTCAGTCTGCCCTGGCCAGTCCTGGAGCTCCTCCCGGAGATGCAAAGTCTTGTTATTACTTCCGGTCACCCCGGGACACTCTCGCCTCTAACGAAGGAGGCGGGTACTCGTTCATCCCCTGGCCCACAGCGACGTGTCCGCAGCACCAGCCGCTGAGTCTCAGGGGCCAGATTCAGCGTCTCCTGCTCGTGGACGGAGGGTGAGGACCTCCCCGCTGTGGCTGGGGGGTCATGTTGGTGCAGGCCCTGCGCTGGGTGCCTGATGTGTGTCGGGGACCGCTGGGACCCCTGGCCTGGGGGTCACCGGTGAAGACCGCAGACGACGAGCCACATGTGGGGAGCACCGTGCTCAGGAAACTTCTCTCCGCTTCTCTGAAGGGAACGGTCAGCACCACCAGGTCAGCCATGGCTCCCCTGTGTGATCTGTTCAACTGCACCCGTAGAGACTATGCCCTGGGCACAGGGCCCTGTGGGTCTCCTGAGGGCACACTGCGTTCCCGAGCCCAGCAGCCATGCCCCTTTCTGCAGGGTTGCAGAGGGACGGGCAGAGACGCCTGCATAGACCGGCAGTGGAGTCCTGTAGGGAAGGGAATGCACTCGGACAAAGGACGGTTCTCAAGGGCGTCTGAGGTGACAGGCAGGACTGAAAGCCCATGGGGCTGGCATGTGGCTCAGCTGAGCGGGGAAAGGCGTAGTCACAAGTGGGTGCCTCCCAGTCTCGCGGCTCCTGCCCACACTCGTGATCTCCTCTCCAGCCCTACCCGGTGCGGTGTCAGGACCACCGACACTCACCTAGAAGCCTCAGGGGCCCCAGATCACTAGGGCCTCCACCTGTGTCCCTTGTAATTCGTTCTTCACAGCTGGAAACGGTCTCCGAACGTAGTCCCCGGTGGCCGGCAGCCCACAGAAGGCACAGAAGGAATCCCGCACTCCTCACGAGGACCTCAGGGCCCACCTGAACTGTGCTGCCTGCTCCCACGCAGCACGTCGTCCCTCCCGCCTGGTGGCGGCCGGGAACTGGCTCTCCAGACCTCACAGCCTCAGGCCCTTTGTTTCCACGTGAACGAGGCTGCCGGACCTTTCCCGCTCTGCTCCTGTGCCTGCCGGAACGCCCCGGCTCCACACTGGCACCCGGCACAGTGCTTTGTAACGTTTGTGGAATGAAAAGCTGCGTCTTGGGGGGTCTGGGTGGCTCAGTCGTTAAACGTCTGCCTTCAGCTCAGGTCATGATCCCGGGGTCCTGGGATCGAGCCCCACACTGGGCTCCCTGCTCAGCGGGGAGCCTGCTTCTCCCTCTCCCTCTGCCTGCTGCTCCCCTGCACATGGCTCTCTTTCTGTTAAATGAATAAATAAAATCTTTTAAAAAACGAGAAGCAGAGAAAAACCGCATCTTGTAGGCGAGCAGGCCTGCTGGGGCAGAGACGACACAAGAGACTTCACGAGCTGGAGAGACGGACTGGACAGCCGTCAGGTGCATGGAGCCCAGGGAGGTGAAGCTGGGCTTCCTGCTGAGACTAGGACTTGGCCTTGGCCCCTCTCTCCCAACTTCTGGCCCCTTCCCACCCAAAATAAAGAGCAATGAACTTCCAAATGAGCTAACAGCAGCAGGAAAAGAGGTCAGACAGCCCCACGGAGTGGCAAGACTCGCGGACGCTCAAACTGTATTTGCAGGACTAAAGGCCCCGGGCTGGCCGTTGGCACCAAGAGAGAGCTCACCCGAGCCTCTGACTTCCAGGCCCAAGCGGCTTACAACACACTCATCGGTCCATCCCAACGCAGGTTCCGGCCTGTCGGCCACGTCTGGACTGACCCCCCACCAGCTGGGACGTGCTAGTCTGTCCGCCCCTGCCCTCACTTACGAGTCAACCTACGTCCTCCTGCTCCTGCTCGGGTGCGTGGCCCCGTTCTGTGTGCGGCCTCCAGAATCGCGGAGACGGCAGCCCTCACCGCAGATTTGACCCGGGCCTGCGCCCCAGTCTCCACAGCCACCGAGTCTGCCCACAGCCTGTCCACGGGCGACGAAAGGGCGGGCGGCTCTCGGGTGACGTGGGGTAGCGAGCACGTGGCAGGGTCCGCACACCGGAGCCGCCTGGGAAGTGCTGACGTCTCACGGACCCGTGCGTCCCTGGGCTCGAGCTCATCTGCAGCAGGGCCCCGGCACCAGAATGTTCTGGAGTGCGCAGGGCTGAGCGCTGCGGCCCCAGCGGGCCCCGTCCTTCCAGGAGACCAGAATTCTTACAATTACACTCCCGTTTCATCCGCACTTAAACAACGCCCCAAGCCCACCCGGAATTTTCCTTCCATTTCCCTCCTGAAGAGTTTCTCTGATATAATTTACGAGAACCCCAGGCTCTTTTCCTCGCAGACCAATTTATGACACGGAACCTGAGGTGAACAGAGACACCAACCCCGAGACCCCGCACTGGCACTCACGCGATCTCCGCGAACACACTCATCGGCACCTCCAGGAGACGCGCGACGCTCTCCATCAGCTCCTTCCCCTTCTCTGGACTCAGGGGGCTGTTGAGGAGAGTGGGGGGTGGGGGCAGCGTTACCAAATGGAACTCATCAACACTCGAGAAGCCGCGCGTCCCCCCGCCCCCCCCTCGGCGCCTGTGGCACTCCTGTCACGTGGTGACCAGGCTCCCGGGGCAGCGGGGATCAGGTGCTTCTTCGGGCCTGATGGATCACCTGAATCCCCGCAATGAGACAGACGACGCGGTGCAAATGGAATTGTTAGAAGCGTAATGGGCCCGTGATGCAGCAGTGGCGGCTCGGCTCAGGAAGAACAGAGGAGGAGAGAGGCGGGGAGGGCCGCCGGGAAGGAGGGAGAAGAGACGGGGGGGGGGGGGGGGGGGGACGGAGGGGAAGCAGATGCTGAAAATCGAGTTTCAGGACGGGCGTCAAATGCACAAAGGGAAAGGGTTTTTAAATGGGTTTGTTTCTAAAATGAGTGATGTGCTGGTGAGAGAAAGGTGAACGGGACACGTCAGAAGGCCAGCGTGGAGCCCAGATCTGCAGCAACCCCCTGGGAGGGCCGGGGTGCTCTGGAGCGATGAGCCCCAGGCCTGCGGTGGGGACAGCCCCACAGTCTCTGTGCAGACCCGAGTTCCAGGGTCAAGTCCCGAGTCCCAGCACACAGCTGTGTACATCAAGCCTCGCCTTTCGGGGAATATTCCGGTTTGTCGTCACATAAAACCTGGGCAGGGCCGCCACAGTCCTCCCAGCTGGCCTCTCGCTCTCTCAGCCAGTGTGTGAAGGGACGAGCTTGGTGCAGCTGCAAACAGACCAGGCCTGCCTCCCTGGGCCTGCGCGCCAGCTGCACACGGGCAGCACAGCCACGTGTGGCTGTGGATTTAACCGTGTCACCCAAGCGCCACGTGTTCAAGCCCCAAATCCAGAACCTCAGAATGTGACCTCATGTGCAGAGAGGTCACTGTGGACCATCATGTTGAGATGAGATCATAGGGAGGTTCCCAGTCCAGTGTCCCCAGACTCCTCAGAGGAAAAGGACATGCACCGGGTGAGTTGGGAAGGGTGCAGGGTCACTGCAGCTCCAAGAACCACTGGGGTACAGGGTGCAAGGAGCCAACCAGGCCCCAGGAACCCGGGCCCTGGGAAGGAGGGGGCAGCAGGGGCCTGTAGGCTTGGGAGAAATGACAGGTGTGTGATGGCCCCAGGAGGTGACCTGGGAGCCTGCGAGACAGAGAAGCCATGGGAAGGAAAAGTCGGGACTTCTCCAGTGGACGCATCCTAATGGACAGAGCCCACACAGAGCACCTGAGCCAGGAGCAGCCGGAAGGCGGCCTACAGGGGACGGCCACAGTAGGAGTCCCTGGGGACAGAGCCCACAAGGAGGAGTCGAAGGCCCTTGGAGACCCCAGGAAGAGACAGAGACGTGGGCTGGGGTCAGGAGCTGCCCTGCAACCCACCTGGGGAGTCCCACACAAGTGTAGCCATAGTGGGACGACACCCCCGTCCTCCAAGGAGAGGCTGGTAATGAGCCACAGCCCTAGCCACCCCCACCACCTTCTCTCAATGGGGACAGGACTGGATTTCCTCCTGGGGATGCCGGTTTCTGCAGGAGGCTATTGACCCACAGCCTGACCTGCTCCCCACACCCCATGGGCTTGTTCTAGATCTCCTGCCAACCTGTGGGGTGCTGTTCTGCCCTAAAGTGAGAAAGGAGAGACCTGATGTGGGTCTGTGATCAGAGCCTCTGCCCCTCTATCCGCTTGCCAGGAAAGAGCAGGATCCCCAGGGCTGGGGACCCTTCCAAGGACAGACAAGTCCTCCAAGCCTCCTAACACAGGGGCTTTCCACATCACACTGGAAAATTAGAAGACATTATCAGGTGAGCATGGGCAAGTGGTATGGAAGTGTACCCTTTGACCATGTCGCCTGACCCGGCTTAGAAACCCTCCGGCCATAATGCAGAGCCCACACTCATGGCCCCCAGGAGGTCAAACACCAACAGGGGAAGGGGTTCACCTGGAACCTTTGTGTCTTCATCATCTCTCCCTGCCTGTCCACTCGGAACTGCAGGCTGGAGCCCGCCCTTCCTCAGCTGGCCCAGAGCCCCAAGGAGGCCTGCGTCTAAACAAAGTCTGTGGGGACCTTGAGCCACACTGGGGAAAGGCCACGGTGAGGTGTGCAGACTCAGGAACAGGGGGGCAGCAATGCCAGAAAGGTGTGTTCCTTACAAGTCAGATCTGCAGAGAGAACCAGAGCCGCACAAAGCCCTGGTCTGTGACGTGGGCCCCGGCCTCACGGCAGTGCTTGGAGACCTGCTGGCGAGGCCCTCGTGGCACAGCTCTGGTGCCCTGCTCACCGTGACTCCCGGGGGGCCAATATTCCAGGAACCAGGCTCCCCCAGACCCAGTGCGGGGCAGGTGGACCACTAGCGTGTGCAGAAGCAAACAATGCGGTGTAACGAGGCCTACAGCGCGCCAGGGCCGCCCTGACATATGGAGCCCACATCCCCCGGGCCAGACCCCAGCCTCCTCGGGCCAGCGGAGCCTGTCGCCTGCGCCCACCAACCACCACAGCACCCACTCGGTGCCTCCCTACCGACCTCCCGGGCCAGGCGTATGAGTGCAGCCCCGTGAGGGTGGACGCGGGAGCCCGGCCGCCCCCGCCAGTACCAGCGCAGCCCGAGCGGCCGGCTCCCGGCGCGTGGGGTCTGGGCTGCGGTCCCGGCACCATGCCGCCCTGCACTCAGACATCAGCAGGTGTGAAACAGGGCTGGCGGCACAAGTGTGTGAAGACACGGGAAAATTTCAAAACGTCGAACGCTGGAAATCACCGGAATGTACATTATCAAAGGAGTCCCACCTGGCTGACCAGAGTCACCGTGTAAATCAAGGAAGCAGGTACAAAAGCCCTCGAAACCTAACCAGCTCTCCAGCCCCGACTCTGTATGACCACCAGCCTGAGCCCGGCCGCCGGCGGCACCTCTCCGGCCCGGGGCTGCAGGGGGCAACTGCTCCGGGCTCCTCCCCAAGTGCCCAAGAACATGCCCCCTTCACCCCTCTCTCAAGGGAGGGGCCGGCTGTGCGCCTTTCACTGGCTCCTCAAGGACGTCTTCCGTGTGAGTTCACAATCAAGAAACAATCACTTGCCCTTGAACCAGGAGGACCTGCTGCCTTCCTTTCCTGCCCATTCCCAACCCCTATTCCCCAAGAAGGGGCCTATTTCGCGCCCAGGCTGCAGCCTGCCATGGGCACCGGGGAGGGCAGGGGCCCGAGAGGTGGCATCGAAAGAAGGCCCACGAGTGCTTCCTTGATGACCGCCTGAGAGCAAATAGGGCTTGAGGTGCTGCATTTGGAGTGCCGCCCCCAACCACCAACAGAGATGTGTGAGGTCGTGCTCGGGTCACCTGCGGGAGCCGGGGGGGACACCAGAGCTGGAGCCCAGAGCCGGAGTGGCTCAGTCCACGCAGATGACGAGCGGGTACACCGGTCTCTCCAAGGTGGGACCAAGGAAGCCACGGACTCAGGACACCAGAACCCTAGGAAGTGGGACAGAGTGTACATGTCTAACCCACCAGACGGTAGGCCCCCCGGAGAGGAAGCCAAGAGCCGCTGGGCTGCTTTCCCGTGAGGAGAGGAGCCAGCAGCATCCACCCGGGGTCGGGCAGGCAAACACGCCTGACGGAACAGCTCAAGGGGCCGCCCGGAGAAATCCTGTCCTTGCACGGGGGTCCCCGGGCACTGGGAAGACACTCTGGAAATGCACTTGGGTCCTGGCCCCAGCAACAGGTGACTGTGCGCACTCCACTTACCCTGTCCCACCCCAGCCTTGAATGTCTCGGTGTGACCCCAGCGCGTCCCTAAGATCCCTTTCCACGTCTGAGCGTGGTCAGACCACCAGGCCTCAGCCCTGTGCCCCGCTACCTCCCAAATTAGATCGGGTGACAGGAGCACACGCGTGTGGCCGGGAGAGGGGCCGCCAGGTGACAGTTACTCGGAGAGGAGTAGGAGAAAGGAAGCTCAGTTTGATGCTACCTGCCATGATGGTGGCCCCCGCGGCCCCACCAGCTCGCTGTCCTGCTCCTTCATGACACGCCGCCCACGTGAGGGTCGGCAGGCCAGGCTAGATGGGCGGAGCCCGTCGTCACTCAGGACCTGCTCGGCCTGCAAATGTGTCTGTGTCCTGCTGAGGACGCTGGCAGGCCGTGGGAGATGCGCAGGGACCTCCCCGCGACCGTGGGGCCGCCACACTGATGGCCTCCTTCCCAAGCCTGGGCTCCAGAACAGACTCGGGAGCTGGAGTCCTGGGAGGTGCCTGCACATGGCTTGGGAGAGGAGGCTCCGGAGACACCGAGGGCTCCCCAGGTCTGCACACACACCACCGACTTTGGCGTGCACACGCACACACGCAGACGCAGGAGCTTCCGGGCGCACACACCCCCGCGTGTGCTTGAGAGAAGAGAGCAGGTGCACATTCCCGTGCAGACAGGCGCACTGAGAGCAGCACTGGCCCGAGAACCCGTGACGGCTGTGGCGATGACATGTGCTCCTGGACCGACACTACGGGGCCCTGCCTGTGCCGTGACACTCCCTCCTCCCAGGGACCCTCGGCTCCAGCCAGCCCAGCCACCCCCCTTGTACGCCCCACAACCAGGATGCCACAAAGCACTTCCTCCCCTCGTGCGGACCACAGGCCGGGCATCACCCATTCTCACCAGCTGGCCCGTGAGGCTCCCTCCTTTTCCTAAAACTCCCTGTGCTTTGAGGCAGAAGCACTCGGGCCACCACCGTTACGGAAGGTCTCTTAACTACTTCACAGGTTTTAACCCTAGTCCAGGCCCCACTGCAGACTCAGTGACGGCATAGACACGTCTTCCCCTTTGTACCTGCAGAGCCCACTGCCCCACGCTGAGCATAAACCAGCTCCCCAACCACGCCTGCTACCAGATTCCAAGATTCCATGGTCGAGCCTGTTTTAGACCAAAGGGTGACCTCAGAGGCTTTCTCGTTAGTCCCAGCCCCACCTGAGCCTCTCGAGTGTTTACTGACCCTGCATTTGTTCAGCCCATAACGCGCACCATTAACACTTGTATCCATAATGACATTATTTATAATGGCCTTAAGATAACGAAGAAATCCCCAGAATATGTGTGTGATCCCGCCTGCCCCCAAAAGGAGAGCCCTGACCACACCAGCCTCCTAGCAAGCACCCCAGCCCGTCCCGCAGCCACCACAGCCGGCTGCCCAGGGCTGCAGCATGGAACGGAGGTGCCTCCCAACAGCAGCGGGTCTGGTCAGCGTCAGACCAGTAAGCTGGTGCCGATCATGCTCAAAATGAGCATGCAGTTATTTCTATCTTATCTCTACAATACATGGCCATCATCTGTCATTTCATGGTCTGAACTTCCTTAGAGAGCAGTTGGAGTTAATCTCAAAAATCAATGGACGGATACGGCACATGCAATTGCATCTGTGGGGCTGTGACAGCTGTCCCCTTGATTGCCTGGACGCCTGGCGCTGCCACGGCGGGAGGGACACGAGTGTGCCTGCGGCTCGGTCCCACCGCCCGCCTTGACACCTAATGGCCGAGAGGCTGCGCCAAAGCTCCGGGCCATCTGCTCTCACGCGTTTTCACGCTGAGGCTCAGCAACATGAATCCGTCTGTGGAACCGCTGTGAAGTCAGGGGCGCCTTGGGACCCACCGGAGAAAGTCCGAAGCATTCACACACTCGCTTGGCGGGAAGCCCACAGGACGAGCGACAGCACCCGCCTTCCACAGTGGCCTCGAGGCTGCACACAGCCGTGTGGACTTTCACGGTGCCCTGAAATCCTCATGGGAATGACAAGATGAAAAGGTAGAAAACCAGTTATGTTAGCTGGTGACAGAGCCGTGGAGAGCCACCCCGACCGGAGAGGAGCGGCAATAACCCGTACGTGAGAAATGCTAGGGGCCACGGAAGCCCTTGAAGTTCCCCCTTGCACTCGCCACGAGCTGAGCCCACACACGGCCTCACGGAATGCTCACAACGGACCTGGGAGGAAGGTACTGTCGGGAACCTCATTTTAAAGGACTGGAAACTGAGATTAGAGAAAATAATTCAAGCCCCAGGACAAGCCTTCAGTAAGTCCCAAACCCTAAACATTGCTCGTCAGTGAGGGTGCAAGGCTTCCAGGCTGTGGGGCAGGCCTGGTAGCGGCTGTGTCCCGCCCTGTGTTTTACCTTAACTAAGCTGAGGCGTGTCTGCACCCATCACTCCTCCAGGCCGTTTTGGCAACAGGGTTCCTGTCTCTTCCTCAGGGGCCTTCGTGGTCCTGCCAACCAGACACCCACGTCTAGGACACCAGGTTCAAGAGCTGACTGTGATTCTCCGGCTTCACTTTCTGATTTTGGATATTTTGTTATTCATTCGAAAATTCACCAAAGGTAGGGCACTCAATGATTTATGGATTGCAAAACGGTATCAGTCAAATCTAATACATACTACATACTTTTTTGATGAGATATGTCAAACCAATGAATAAAATGAGGTTCTCATGGGATTCCTCAATCATCCTAGCTATCCCCATATATTGTTTTTAACAAATAATATTTATTCTATTTAAATAATCTTATGAGCAAGTTATACTTTTGTTAACCCCCAGGAATTCTACCCAATGCAGAGAAAAGACATTTCTGATGAGGGGAAATGAGAGAGGAGCTGCCATGATTCAAATCCCAACTTTGATTCAGTATCACCTTTCTCTCCTGCAGGGAAATACAACCCAGTTTCCTGCAGAATGAGAAAGTGAGCTCATGGTAATTTGTGCAACCAAACTGATTCTTCTGACTGCGGAGGCCACAGGCTTCTAGAGCTCATGCAAACTCATCTGGAGTTCCCAGCAGCCCTGAATTACTCTAGCAACTAAAGTTGTTGACAGCCACCAATTTTTCACAGGTAAAAAATCAATTGGTGAAAAACTGCTGTATTCCAACAACTTCAAGGTGAGAGTATACTTCTCACCATAAGTATATTTATTTCTCTAAATTTTTGGGAAAAATATTTGCCAACAGCTTAATACAAATCTAAGTACACAATGTCTTAGAGTTAGTTTTACGGAAAGTGTATTGACATTAAAAAGATAAAATAAGGAAGACAATACAAAAATGTAGAGCATTCGTACACATTCAAAGTTGTTATCAGCTTGAAACAGGCTGTTCTAAACATATGGTACTCCATGTAAGCCTAACAGTAACCACAAAGCAAAGACCTATAATGCATACACGAAAATGAAAGAGAAAGAAAGGTAGGCACACCACCACGGAAAATCATCAAATCACAGAGGAGGAAAGAAAGGGAAAGGAACAAAGGAATCGCCAAATGGCCAGAAAATGATTTACTAAATGGCAAACTGAAGCCCATACTTATCAGTAATTACTTTAAATGTAAATGGACTAAAATCTCCAATCACAAGGCACAGGTGGCTGAATGGATAGGAAAAAACCCCAACAAAGCCCAGCTCCATGCAGCCTTTAAGAGACTCACTTCAGCACTGAGGACACCAACAGACTTAAAATGAAGTGATGGAGAAAGATAGTCCATAAAAAGGGAAACCAGAGGAGAGCAGGGGTAGAAACCTTACGTTGGACAAAATAGACTTTAAGCCAAAGATTGTTAATGAGAGAAAAAAAATTATTATACAATAATAAAGAAGTCAGTTCATCAAGAAGATACACTTGTAGATATTTATGCGTCCAACGTCGCAGCCCCTGAATACATAAACAAGTGTCTGAAGGGAGGACGAGAGGCGGTACAGTAGCAGCAGGGACCAGGAGGACCCAACGGGTACATGAAGGATTTCCCACCCAGCAGCAGCAGGACACGCGTTTTTCTCAAGTGCACATGGAACATTCTCCAGGATGGATCACGTGACAGGCCACGTGTAAGTCCTAACCATTTTAAGAAGATTGAGATCATGTCATGCATCTTTTCTGATCACAACGGTATGAAACCAGAAATAATTATAAGAAGAAAACTGGAACATTCACAGATATATGAAGATTAAATGACATACTCCTGAACAACCAATGGGTCAAAGAAGAAATAAAAAATACCTGAGACAAGTGAAACTGGCAACGTGACACACCGAAGTGTGCGGGACGCAGAGCAGAGCTCTAAGAGGAGCTTACGGTGATGGCTGCCCACATCGAGGAAAAGGAAAGACCTCGAATGACCAGTCTGACTTTACGGCTCAAGAAACTAGAAACAGAGGCATGAATGAAGGCCAAAGTCAGCAGAAGGAAGGAAGTAATAAAGATCAGAACAGAAATCGATGAAACAGAGACTGAAAAGACAATAGAAAAGATAAACGAAGCTAAGAACTGTTTTGTTTTTTTTAAGATGAATAAAACAGATCAGCCTTTGGCTAGGCTCACCAAGGAAAAGAAGAGCTCAAATAAATAAAATCAGGAATGAAGTATTCTGATGCCACAGAAGTACAACAGGTCATCAAAAACAGCCACAAACAATTACACGCCGTCAAACCGACTACCGAGAAGGAAGGGTAAGTTCCTGGAAACACCCAACCCACCGAGCTTGAACCGCGAAGAAAGAGAGAGTCTGAAGATGCGGACAAGCGCAGAGACGGGGCCGGTGAACAGACGCCTCCCAGGAAAGAAAGTCAGGAGCAGAAGGCTCCGGAGATGAGCTCCACCGACCACCCCGAGAAGAGTCAGACCAGCCCTTCTCAGACTCCTCCAAGACACGGAGGCGGAGGGAACACTTCGCAGCTCCTCTTGCAAGGCCGGCGTCGTCCTGACACCAGTCAGACGGGGATGCCGCAAGACAGAAAGCTACAGGACAATTTCCCTGCCGAAACGTAGATGCAAAACCCATAAATAAAATACGAGCCAAACAAATTCAACACCACATTAAGAGGATCACACACCACGAGCAAGTGGGATTTATCCCAACGCTGCAAGGGCAGTGGGTCGACCCGCGCACCGCGCCGCATTCACACGGCGCAGGATAATAACCCCAGCAGAGGCAGGAAAAGCACGCGACGAAGCCCAACATCCACTCACGACAGAAAGTCCACAGAGTGCGCAGAGTGGGAACGGCAGGGCAGCCCACTGGAACTTGCCGGAAGCCCCATGGGTAGAACAGTCTGGAACTGTAGCGAACTGTCCAGGCCAGTTCATAGCCCAGACGACAGTCTGCAGGTCAGCCTCACAGGGCAGAGACAGCAAGGCGGGTAACAGCTGAGGAAAGGGCTCAGGGACCGGCACACCTGCCGACCGGTGTCCCTCCCGTCACAGTACGCACCTTCCATCATCCCTTCTCCACTCAGCGGCAGAGGGACCTCAGAGAGTGGGACCCTGGCCACACCACCTGCCGGCTTGCCCCCTAGTGGTGTCCCATGTCTGCGAGGGGCAAGGACCCCGATCCTTGCTGGGCCCTGGCCTCACCAGCCTCTCCCATACTGACTGCCCCCAGCCTCCCCCGGCCTTATTTCAGCTCCTCAAACGTCCGTGCTCCTCCTGAGGCAGGCCCCGCGCAAATGCGGTTCTGGTTGGACGTGATTTCCTTCCCACCCAGCAGCCCACTACGGAGCTCGAAGTAACAGCCACAAGCTGATCTGAAGCTTTCAAGGGACGTCTGCGTCACCGGAATCCAGAGGCTTGCTGGAACTCAGCAGCCTGTGGCCCTTCCGGTGAGACCTTCTTTTTTTTTTTTTTTTTAAGATTTTTATCTATTTGACAGAGAGAGATCACAAGTAGGCAGAGAGGCAGGCAGAGAGAGAGGAGGAAGCAGGCTCCTTGCTGAGCAGAGAGCCCGATGCGGGGCTCGATCCCAGGACCCCGAGATCATGACCTGAGCCGAAGGCAGAGGCTTTAACCCACTGAGCCACCCAAGCGCCCCGAGACCTTCTTTTGTTCCATGTCACCGTCTCACGCAGCCAGTATCCCACAGCTGCGCTCTGCCAGGGCACGACTCTCCCCCATTCTTCGCTTTCCTTCTGCCTTCACTCGCCATCCGCAGTTTACTTCTATTCTGACAGTCTAGCACGTCTCTTCTTTTCACACTTTTCCCCCTTGTTCTCACTCCCTCCCAGGTAGCACGCGGCAGTGTAGTTAAACGGCGTAACTCAGATTTAATGCGAGGTCGACTTACAAAGGAGATGACACTCTTCGAAAATCAATTGCCGTGGGCAGGTCTGGAGGCCCCAGGAGAGTTCCGCTCTGGACTTTTTCCCCAACGGTTACAGGAGTCCGACTCCAAACCGGGCTGGCAGCCACGACGACAGAGACGTACGGACGTGAGGGGCACAGGAGGTGAGGCCGCAGCCACGTGGGCAGGGACGCAGGCGGAGAGCACAGCAGACAGGCGTGAAGGCTGAGCGCAGATCGGGGCGGACACACGTGTGGACGTGGAGACACACGTGCGCAGGTCGTGCACACGGACGCGCACGGTTAGACGAGCACACGTGTGGATGTGGGCGAGCGGCAGGTGCCGAGCTGCCCGTGACTCGGGCCGTGACACAGGAGACACATCGGGTGGCAGAGACCTGTCTGTGACATCGCTGGTGGGCGTGTCCCAGGCAAGAGCTTCACGGGGAGAAAACTCAGGGCCCACCTGTCCGTCTCAGAACACGGAGGCCATGCAGGCCCGCGCTCCTTGCCGCACACCCCCTCGACCCCGGCGAGGTCTCGGTGCCCCAGCCCTGCAAGCTTCTCCCTCGACTCCCATTCCGGGTTTCCACGGCTCCGTTCACAGCTCCCAGGCCAACGTCACCTCCCACCTGCTCTGTCGCAGGGCCGCCCGAGAGGGGAGCGAGCTGCCCGGGTGCCGCTGGTGTGCACAAGCTGCCCGCGGCCCATGGGCACAGTGGCCTCCCCGTCTCCCACATCGGCCTGGTAGCCACTCTTCTCCCCCTTCTCGTCATGCGCACGTCCTCCCCCAGGAAGACGCCCGAACACAAGGGCGTCCGTCGTAGGCGCCTGGAGAGGCCGGGCTCTTCCGCGTTTCCTGGTCAGATGTAAGACGCAGCTTCTCCTTTGCCAAATGCAAACAGCTCCCTTGGATTCAAATTCCCCTTCCCAGGCTGTCTTTCCTGAACCCAAAACACTTCTAAAATCGCCCTTGGGGGACAGGGCCAGCCATCCTGACCTGCTGCTGGCCTCGGAGGGTCCGTCTGGGGTGGGAAGGGGGAGAACGTAAACAGAGGCCAAGGCAGAGCCCCGTCCGTCAGCAAGCACGAGAGCCGGATGCGTGCAAAGCTGAGCCCCATGGGGAGGATGCGTGTCAGCGAGGAGACCACACAGGGCAGAGGTCCCACTGCTTCCCCGTCTTAGGGGACAAGCAAGGACACAGATGGTTTTTTTAAAGAATGTCACCAGATTCTTGCCAATAGCTGATCTGCTAAGGCTGAAGCTGAGATCCAGTGAAGACGTGCCCTAGAGAATCCCAAGTTCCCGCTGAATCTGACAGCAGGCGGAAACCTCAACCGCTCTCTACAGAGGAAGGAGGCCTCGTCTCGTGGCGACAAAGATAAGAATTGCCGACACAAAGCCCTACCATCTGTATCGTGTATATTTCATCCAGTTCAGGCAGCAGAAGAAAAAGGGAAATGAGCCACAATAATGATTTTTTTCCTCCGACCCATGCTTGTAGCAAATATTCAAGTCCCAAAGTTCTGGCCCGGGAGAACGCTACAGGAAAACGAACTCTGAAGGCAAAGAGAAGTCCGACCCCAACAGGAGCCTCATTTTTTCCTGGAAAGTCAGTGCAAATGCCCGACAGGACAGGCCTCTCCCACAACCTGGTCATCTCCCTCCGAGAGTCACCCCAAGGCGGAGGACGTCACATGGACTGTCCTGCTCTAAAGGCACCAGGCCCTGTTATTCATGATGACGCAAAGCTGCCACTTGGAAGAGCCTTTCAAACAATGGGAACCCCTTTCCCGGCCCTGTTGTGGGGCACCCACCCCCTGCCTCGTGGTGCTGCCGAGACCCCGGACCCCAGAAGGAAGAGCAACAGTGGACTCTCCCCGCACTCTGGGGACGAGCCCTTGCGTGTCGGGGCTGTGTACCGTTGACGTCCTGGTGGCAAGAAAGAAGGCTCCCAGAGCAGCTGTGCAGCACACACACATGCACACACATGCACGCATGTCACACATATGTGCACACGTGCGTGTACATGTACACACAGATACACGTGAACACACATGTGCATGTGTATGCACACATGCAAACATGCAGATATATGCATGAGCGCACGTGTGCACACAGATAGACATGAACACACGCATGCACAGACATGCATGAAGAGAGCATGCACACACGGACACACGAACACGTGTGTGCACACGCATACACATGTGCATGCAGACAGCATGCACACACGGATACACACGCACACACGTGCGCACAGAGATACACACATGCACGTGCATGCACACAAGATACACGGTGCACACGCATGTACATGCATGTAGACACACGTGCCACGCACAGATGCATGCATACCACACACAGACATGGTCACACACAGAGACACATACACACACACACAACGCAGCAATATTTCCCAAGGGAGGGAAAAATCCACACAAGGGCTTTCGACAACTCAGAAGGAACGCTGTGGGAATGGCCGCATCCCGGAGGAGCGGAGGCCGAGTCCTGCTTTTGCCCCGAGGGTGCAGAGCTGTGCCCTCGGCACTGGAGCTGTTCACACCCCCGTTCGTGCTGCTCTGTAGGGCGCGACTCTGAAGACACTCACCCCGGGAGTCCCCGACATGAGAACCGGAGCCTAATGGCACAGGTGGGTCCGGGGAACTCAGCACCCGGGCAGAGAGGTCCAACACGGAGGACGCGGCTCAGCAAAAAGGACTTGAGCAAACGGAGTCAGTGTTTCCATGCGAGCTTGAAGCATCAGTGCTGACAGTCCTCTAAAAACATGAGTGAAAACACCACCAACAGCACGAGACTCTTACACTCAAGCTGGCTTCGATGGCGGTCCGCGTGTGGGCTCAGAACGCGATGCTGCCTGCCCCGCCGTGGTGCCGGCTGCTGCCGACTGCGGCAACGTGCCGTCTGCCATGCGCCAGCGACTATGGCCCGCTGGCCGAGCATGAGCTCGGGGGGCTGCGCAGAAAGAAGGCGAGCACACCCGGCGTGAGAAACGGCGCAGCCCCTCCCACACGGCGTGTGGTCACCGAACCCAGGCAGCTTCTGAGCTACCAGTGAGGGACTGCCCAGACGGCGAGCACTAACATGCTGGCGACGACGGAACCTTGTGTGGGCCTGGCACGCGCACCTGCACAGCTGCACACACTTGCACACACGCTTGCACCTCTGCACATGCACACACCTGCACATACCGGTGCGTGTGTGGGCACACACGTGCACACACAATCTGCACACACGCACTTAGACACACACATCTGCACACACCTATGGGTGCACACATGCATGCACACAGTCGCGTGCGCACACTTATCCACGCCTGTGCACACACATGCACGCACACACGCACATGTGGATGGCCGGCTATGTTCTCCCGTTGAAACCCTGCTTACAGACCCTGAGGAAAGCACATTCCTACGGCATCGTGTCCAAAGCCAGTCATTAGGGTGAGCACCCAATCTTGGGGCCGACCCCATCACCAGCTGGGCACACACTGGGAACGAGGCCCCATGATTCGTGCCGATCAGAGCGAGAAGAACATCCTGTTACTATGAACATGTCTCCCTCTGAAGGATGACTCGGGTCCCAATACCTTAAAACGGCTGGAGTCTCAGCCAGCAGGGAGGCAACCCCAGGCAGACCTCAGCCCCCCATGCCCCGGGGCTGCTGCATCCATGGGCCCCACAGTCTGGGCTGCAAGTACAAGGCTGGAACCAAGAGCCGAGAGGGGCTCTGTTCCATGGACAATCCCCCTGAAGCTCGGGCTCCTTGGTCACAGGTCACAGGACCGTGTGACAGACGAGGAGGCTCCCGGCTGCCCTCCTGCCCCCACGACACCAGGAAGCCCACCCCCTCCTGTGTCTCTGGGTGAAGATGGGCAAGGATGAATGCGCCTCTCCACCCATCCGCTGCGCGCCAGGAGAAAAAAACCAGAGCCTCTACTCACTCATTCCCGGTCACAATGTAGCCTTCTTCCTCCTGCGAAGGCCGGGCTGCCAGCCACAGGCTCTCACTGGGGCGTCCCCAGGCTCTGGCTTCAAGGCCGGCATCTTCCTGCGAGGGCCCCGGCACCCAGGCCGGGAGCTCACCAAAGCCGCCCCCCCGGGGCTCTGCGGGACGCGGCCTGTCCAGCCGGTCCTTGGAGTAGGTCTGACTCCTCACGTCCTCTACCCCAGCACCGTCCTCCTCCCACGTCGGGGGCGTCTTGGGGGTCTCTGATTTCTTCATCTCTGTTTTGAAGGGCTCCATGAGAAGGGGGGCGGCAGGAAAGAGCCGGGACCCAGGATCCTGCAGATGGTCCCCGAGTTTGAGGCCCAGACGACTGACCTGGTAGAAAGAAGGCTCAGTGAGATGATGTTCAGGAGAACCGGTGGGCAGCGCCAGGTGGGGACGGAGTGGCACCCTTGTGGCCACGTTCTGGATCCCGGCCAGGCGGGACATGTTCAGACCAGGGGAGGACAAGGGCCTCACACACCAGCCTCACGCAGCCACACACCTGTCCGTCGGTCTCTCTCTCTCTCACACACAGACACCTTCCTAAAGACCCCGATTTTACAGCATCAGTGTGCGTGTTTGGGGTCTGTCTTTTTAAAAAGAGCTGACATCGGGGGCGCCGGGGGCGCTCCATCTGCTGAGAGCCCGACTCTTGATTTCGGCTCAGGTCATGGTCTCAGGGTGGT
>PISX010016424.1:32138-46434 GCA_004024625.1 Mellivora capensis
CTCTGGAGCAGTCGGCGCCTGGCGACGGCCGTGCTGCTGCGTTTACTGATCCCTGTCCTGGACCCTGACCTGCGTGGACTCCAGGGTCCTCACGATGCCAGTGCAGGGGCGTCGCCTGCCCCCACTTTCACAAGGAAAGGGAGACGTCAGGCGCGAGCATCATGGGGACATGCCCCGCAGCCTCAAAGCTCCTGGGGGACCCTGGGTCCTCAGAGCCGAGGCGTGCCCATCCTGACCCCATTTCTTGGACAAGAGCCACTTAGGTGACGTCCCGACAGACGGGTCTCATCTGACAAGTCCCGAGTGTGCGCCAGGCTCGGTGCACGCTGTCCCTCGTCGCCACCTCAACCCGGGAGCACGGCCCTAGTTTCATCTCCGGTTGGTGGACTCTGGGGCTTACACAGGTTAATCACGTGCCCGACGCCCATGAGGCGGGGATTGGCCGGTCCAGAATTTGAGGGTCGTTCCCGCTGACGTCAGAGATGCCGCCACTGGGCCACGCGGCCTTCTGGGACCCCAGTCTGGCTTCCCACAGAAGCCGGTGGTCCCTCCCGGCACTTCTGCTGGTGCCCAAGAAGGGAGGGCGCGCCCTAGGGCACCCCCGGCGGGCAAGGGATTTCCTGCTTCACCGTGACATCACCGTGAAAGCTCCCGTGTTGTACCAGACGGAAGGACGAAAAGTGGATTTCCTTCACACGTATCAAACTCAAGCTTTTTAGGAAACTAAGAAAGGACTATAAAGGAAAATACTTATTCCATTGTTGACTAGAAATTGTATAGAAGTTTTCCTTTGTGTTTTGAAATAGTTACAGAAAATAGTATTTTCTTAAAAAACATTTGCTCAAGTTTGGATCCTGAATGGTGACAGGACACAGCATTTCAGTGACCACGGAGGGCTGGAGCCCTGTCCCCCAGATTTCGAAGGAAAGAGAATGGTGTTCTCAGCCGAACTATGCTCCATGAGAGGAGGAAACAGAAGATGTTCCCGAGTCAGAGCTCAGAGAACACAACACTCAGATGCCCACTGGGAAAAAACTGCTTGAGGGGCGCCGGGGGGGCTCAGGCGTTGCGAGTCTGCCTTCCGCTCAGGTCATGGTCCTGCGGTCCTAAGATCAAGTCCTGCATCGGGCTCCTTGCTAGCGGGGAGCCTGCTTCCCCCTCTCCGTCTGTGCTCTCTCTCTCTCTCTCTCAAATAAATCTTAAAAAAGAAAAATAAAAAATTGCTTGAAGATGTACCCCGAGTAACAGAGAAATGAATCAAACTTCGGCTTGTTCAGGAAGGAAAGGTGGGAGCCCGAGAACACTGGGGTCTTGAGAGGACCCACGGGGGCTGAGGTGTGCGTGTCCCAGACCCCGCAGCCCAGCTCCGGCTGCACTCGCCCCCACGGTCCACGTCCCTCCACTGCCAAGATGCGTTCTTAGAGCCATGACTCCCCCCACACACAGCATTTCTGATGGACATTTAAGAGAATTGTGGATGTTTTTCTTTTGCTACTTGCTAACAGGCATTGAACCAAAAGCCACGAAAATAAAATGGAAACAGAAGTACTAACCAAAATGATTTTTTCCACTCTACAGAAAAGGGTTCCATAGAACCACCTAAAGCCATTGTCAAGGTTTCCACACTGATTATCTACACCCCTAAGACTTGCCCTAATGAGTGAAGGTTCTTCAGCCGGAAAGGCTGGCACCGGCCAACCACTGTGAGGGCGTCACCCATGACTGAGCCCTTCTCAGACGGCCCTTCCTACCAGCGCAGTCGAGAGACTCGCCAGCCACGACCCACACATTCTCTGAACCACCCGGCCCACAGTTCACAAAGGAACACGGGCGATGGGGCCAGCGCAACTGAGGGACGGAATTTTTATCTACTTCGTCTTAAGGAGTTTAAATGTAAAGGGACACCTGGGGCCACTGGCTCCCGTATCAGACAGGGCAGGGCCGATGGACCAGGGCCTGTGGAGGTCCGTGCTGAATAAAGCCCGGGAATCACACACGGGATGACCTCAAGGATCCAGTCCATAGCCCCAGATAGGAAAATTCTAAGGAAGATTCATTCGTTAGTTTGTATTAACCGTGTTTTCCATATTTCTACGATGGGTAAATGTTACTGTATGATCAGAAAGTAGACATTAGTATGTATCAAAATATACACAATTTTTATGCCCTCTTCATACTTTATACTTTATACTTTCTCCAACTTGGAGGTTAGCGGAGGTTTAACAAACAGAACAAGGAACCTTTGTGTTTTGTCTACGTTCTCAAACCACGACCAGAAAGACGCCCAGACCAGCTCTAGAGCTACGGTGAACCGAACAGGCAGACGCCTCACCATACCTCCTCGTCACCTCCGCCTCCGCCGGCCGGCCCGCGGTCACCTGTGGAAGACACAAGCATCATCAGAACCTCGTCCGGACCCCGGCGGACACGCTCAGCACACAAAGGACCAGAGCGTCCCTCACAGGGGGTCAGGCAGGATGACATCAGCCTAGTTTCGCCCAGAAGGTAGCCCTTCTCTGTTCGGAGTACGGTATCGGTGTCCCGTAAGCTCCGTGGAACGAGGAAGGGGAGGGCTCACCAGCTAAGAGACGGGCGTGAATTCGGTCATGAACTGCATCCCCAGCCCCAGGGATCTGTGTGTCATCCCCAGAGGTCCCCCACAGCAAGAAAATCCCACAGTGCCAGCGGCAGTTACCAGCGACAGACAAGCAAAGGAAGGCGTCTACGCCAACCACCTCAAGGTAAGCTGTCCCTAGAGTTCATGACTTTCCTAAATATCCTACCAGCAATGCCGACAGACCCGAACTCGTGAACTCACGAAGCCCAGTGGCCGGGCCCCTTCCAGACCCTCCTCCCCGTGAGAGGCACCCACTTCTTATTCAGGACCACTTGACACAGAACCCTGTCCCGCGGAGCCCTGGTACCCTCGGCTCCAGGCGCCCTGCTGCCGGCTTCCGAGCCAGCCGGGGTCCCAGCCCACAGAGGACGAGACACCGTCTCCTCACGCGTGTTTCTGGCACATGTGTTTTGTGTGCCTACTGTGTGCAAGGCATGGAATCAGATGCTTCCGTGTGGTTCCAGCGACCCTGAGACGCAGGCGCAGGGACGTCCAGTCACCAGGGGAGCTGCTGTGTGTGTGTGTGTGTGTGTGTGTGCATGTGCACACACTGGAGAGTCGGGGGGGCTCTCGGCTCTCCCTGGAGCAGCCTGGGAGGGAGGATGTGAGCCTCAAGCAGAATGAAGCCTTTTCACTGTGTTATTCAAATACTTGACTCTATTCATGGGCACAATCCAAACAAAAACACTTTCTATCACTCCTGTTTTTTTCTAACTCTGAGCTTCAGCACTGAGAGCAACTTGCCTTTCAACATAATTGCTCGGCTAGGTTGAGAAAGCTTTTAGAGGCAAAGTTCGAACAGATAAAAACCTCCAAGTCGGCGTCTCCCCTGCAGAAGGACGGCTGTGACCAGCCTGGCGAGCCGGGCCTCTGCAGCCTCATCGCGCCACGAGCCCGCAGGTGTACATGGCCCCGGGGCTGGTAGGCTCACCTGCCGCGCTGTCCCCAGCCTGCTTGCCGATGCTGGCCTCTCTCGGCTTTCCTGTGGCTCCTTTCTCGGCTCCGTGCAGCTCCCCGTCTGCACCCGCTCCCCGCACAGCGGCAGCAACCATGTGGGCCATCTCGCCAAGCTCCAGGGGGCTCAGGCCTTCCACCGGTGCCGGCTGCCTTCCCGGGTCCTTCAGGAGGCTCCGCATGAGTGTTTCTGGGGGACACCAAGGAGAGGCAGTCACCACCAGAACGAGGTGTTAAGGAGGGAAACAATGACCCCAAACAGGGGCGGAGCGGGCCCCCGGCAAGCTCAGCAGAGACCTGGGACTGGACAAGGAGCAGCGGGAGCTCGGTACATGGGGAGCACAGCACTCACGATTTACAAAGTCACGGGACGGGCCGCAGATTGGGCAACGGAGAGCAACGGGTTAGTGAATTTCAAGATATGTAACAGAAACTATTATTATCTCAATGACAGGTAAAAGGGGGCGCCTGCTGTCCCGGTCGGTGAAGCCTCTGCCTTCGGCTCAGGTCATGATCTCAGGGTCCTGGGACCGAGCCCCGCATCGGGCCCCCTGCTTGGCGGGGGGCCTGCTCCCTCTGCCGCTCCCCTGCTTGTACTTTCTCACTCTCTCTCTGTCTCTCAAATAAATAAATGAAATTTTTATTTTAAAATTAAAAAAAGAATTGAGAAAGACCGAGTGGAAACGGGGCAACCCGCAGCACCACCTCAGGCACAAGAGCCTCCAAGTGGAAGCAAGAGGGAGCGGGGATGGAGAGTGGGACTAAAACACTAAAGGGAAAACCTCCAGCAATTCCCCCAAGTTGCATTAACTTTGAAAGCCAAGACACGAAACAGACCCCAAGAAGAGTGGAAACAAACAGAGCCCGCGGTGGCACCTCTGGGGCAAGAGGAGAAGGTGAGGTCACTCACCACAGCCACGGGCAAGGACACGCATGAGGCGTGACGTGGCGGGACGCAGCCGTGGCAGACCTCGGGCAGAAGAGGGCCCGAGCCACACCGCGTGCCTTGTGACAATGAGGTCTTTGACTCACTTGGTAATTGTAGGTTTGATAAAACACATTGAACGACGTATTTGAATAGTTAAAAGAAAAAACCTTTCATTCAGAAGTCTATGTCCAGTGGAGAGACCCTCCAGGCCGGAGCGTGAGGGAGAGACGTGTCCGGCCACCCGAGGAGCCAAGCCCACGAGCTGCCAACAGACTGCACGACAGACACCCCCGAGCGACGGCGGCGGGAAACGCAGGCCTGTGGGAGCGCTGAAAAGCTCCCGAGGGGCAACTCTTCGGGTGTCCCGGGACGAAGGTCCTTGTCCTCCTCTTAACGCCACTACAGGGCCGTGACCGCTGACGGGGAGGAGTCAGCGCCTTAACGGACCTTGGCGTCAACCGTGCGGCACCCCAGGGCCACCGGAACAGGCTGCTGCTACGGGTTATGCGCATTTTCCTGGGGCCGTGCTGACCACCGTGAGCAGGCTTGCTGCTGCATCCCTGCCCGGGCCGAGGGGCGCTGCTGGCGTGGTCACCACAGGAACCACGCGTCCGCCCTCGCTCGTCTGGGCGCTTGGCACCCAATGCCTCCTGATGGCGCGGTCTCCCTCGGCAACAGCACCGTCCGACAGTCCTGCCTCTGACCCCGGGAGCCCTGACTGCTGCTTCTTGAGTGTCCAATGCTGGTGCGTCCGGTTCCCAAGCGCAGGTTTAGGCAGGACGGTCACTGTCGTGGCTTTGCTCCGCGAGGTCACAGGCACAGGGAGAGTTCACTCTCTCCACGGCCTCACGGAGGCCGCGCTCTGAACTGAGTGGGCTGCGGGCTCTTTCCCGCTTCTTGTAAATTAAGAAATTGAGGCTTTTCAGGATTTTTAGTGCGTCCACCTTTGGGAGCTCTTGTCCGCCAACAGGCGCGAGAAGTTCTCAGCACCCACGGCTCGGTGGTCCAGAGAGAGCGGGTCACGGCCGCTCCGTGCGACGAGCCAGGAGCCAGCAGGAGAAGGCAGACCACGGCAGCCCCACCGAGCCCGCCGCTCGCCCGAGGGGCTGACATCCAGGCCACCTGGCCGCGGCCGTGAAGTCCGAGCTGCGTGCGGAAACTCCCGGAACGCTGCGCCACGGCAGCCCCCGCCGCCCCCCGAGTTCCGCCTCGGAGTCGTGCCGACGGAGGGGACGGCCTCTACCGGTCACAGCGAGCTTGTCCATGACAAAGGCACGATAGGAGGGTCTCCAGCCCCAGACTCACCGACTTTTCCAGATGAGCAGGTGGAGCCCACCGTGGGAGAAAACGTACAGTCATACTCACCTCCAACCAGCCTCGCTTTTCCAGGGGACTCCTGCCCCACGGCCCTAAGGAAGCGATCGTTTCCGGACGTCCCGTGCGGCGCCCCACGTTCCCCCCCAGTCTCCTTCTTGCCAGGCAAGTGTCACTGCCATCATTTTGGCTTTGCTCTTTGAGGACATTTTCTGTCAATGTCCACTCCAGACTTCTCTGGGCGCCTTGGATCCCTTTTGGGTCGACGGGGCAGGGGTCTCCACGGTTGCTGTTTCTGAGATGGGGCTGCAGGCGCGGCTGGCACCACGGTCAGAAGGTGTGCCTGAAGTTGGGAGGGCACTAAGTGTGTCATGCATGTCAGCGACCCTGGCGGTCGGGGACCGGACGGTAACTGCTCCCACCGCAGGGGTGGGGCCCTGTGAGGCCCACACAGAAGCGGGGCCGCACTAACACAGGCCAGGCCGTCTCTGCACCGCCCCGGCCTCAGCTCCGGCATCAGCCGCGGGTTCCTCACGCTCTGACGTCCGTGGCCTCATTGACCCGACTAACAGAAACCGCTTGCTGTCAAAGGGAAGGCAGACAGCACTCCACTGCGTCCCCAGAGCCTCGCACAGTCCCAGACGGTCAGTGCCTGAATGCTTGACTTCAGAAATAACTTTCAGCACTAATTTAACTTCCCCATAAACAAAACATACTTAAGAAGGCAGAAAGGCTCGCCCGATGCAGAAGGGACAGGAGGCTGGAGATCGGCGCGATCCCACACAAAGAGCATCAGACGTGGGCGGACGTGAGGCGCGCGCTGTTCCACGGGGAAGACCGAGATGCACCCGGGATGGAAGGTGCACGCGCGTCCTGGCCCTCGCGGCTGTCCCGAACAAACGTTCCGTCGCCGCAGCTTTCAGAATGGGCAGGGGCTCTCCCCAGCCGTAACGGGTCAGCAGGCAGCACGCCGAGCACGACGTTCCGGGTTGGATTCCTGCCAGTGCCTCCCCACCAGACGCCTCTTCTCTTCGGCCCGTATCTCAGCAAGGTCTCACGTCACCACCCCCTCCCACGGCCCGCCCGCAGGCCACAGAGCTCTCACTCGGCGCCGAAAACAGACCGCACGGGCATGGGGGCGATCGGTTCAGAGCCACCGCTGCACCTGGAAGGAAAATGCGCAGGAAACGTCCAGAGGCCGAGCCCCCCACCTTCTCGCGACAAAGAAGGGCTCACCTGCCCTCGCAGCAGCACACGCGGAGCGAGTGCTCCGAACTTTCACAAGGAAGAAGGTCCACAGGGACCCCCACTCACCAAATTCGCCCCAGCAAGCCTTCCCTGTCATCACAGTACGATGAGGACCAATCCCAATAGAAATCCTGTCACACACACCCGCTCACTCACCGCACAGACCTGACCCTCCGTGAGACACAGGGACAGAAGGACACGGGGAACACGGTGCTGTGGGACCGAGGGGCACAGCGGCTGGCCCAGGAGGGAGGAGACAGTGAGCAGAGACTTTGCCCACTGAGGCAGATGGAGGACGCGGCCCGGCTGCTCCCTGTGCGGACCCGTTAGCCCAGGAGCTGCCTGGTGTCAGCCATGAACCCCACGGCTGTGGGCAGTGGCTTCTCATCCACTTTCTCAAGCCACATAATTCTAGAATCCAGAGAGGGTTTCTCCTTTACTGGCGCTAACTGCGGCTGAGACTTTGGTTTCCAAAAACACATTTAATATTCTCATCAGTCACTATGTCAGTTGAGCTGTGAGGCCGAATGCCCATGAAGAAACATGGACTTCTCCCCAGGGGGGTGTGCGTGGCTGTCACGAAGGAGAAAGCGCACTACAGTGCCTCCCAGACGTTGCCTCAGGAAGCCGAGAGCCAAAGGGGCTGCAGGCACACAGCTGGGCCCGCACGGTTATGGACTCGTCTCCCTGCTAGTACTCCCTGGATGTGGCCTTGGGCAAGCCCCTTCACCTCCCTGGGGACAAGGGAGACAGGCATGTGCATCACTTATCCAGTGGCAGGCACACCCGAAGGGCTTAACAACTGTAACAATTGTCACGAGGGTGAGGTGATGGTCAGGCGTCATTTACCCTCCATTGTTTTCTATCCCTTACAAGCCACCGTAAATACACAGGCTTGAATTTCCGTGGTGAGCTCTGGCTACAGTTCCGCATAATCTATAAGTGAAAAGCAGAGAACACGCCGCCTGCCCATCAGCACACTGGGTGGTTCCAGGTACCTGCTGCCTCCCAGTTTGCTCAACATTTGCTTTCTGAGATGGTTCCTTGCCAAAGTATTAAGCCTCATTTAAAAAAAATGTTAACCTCAGTGACTAAAGGCTGACCTCAGACTCCACCCACCACCTACCCACCCACCACCCACCCATCCATCCACCACCCATCCACCCACCAATCCTCCTACCCATCCACACATCCATCTACCCATCCATCCATCATCCATCCATCCACACATCCTTCTACCCATCTACACATCTACCTGCCCATCTATCCACCCATCCACCCATGTACCCATCCATCAATCCTCTTACCCACCCACACATCCATCCTCCCATCCACACATCCATCCATCACCCATCCCCCATCAACCTCTTATCCACCCATCAACCCATCCAAACATCTATTCAACCATCCATCCATCCATCCCTCCACCCACCCATCCATCCATCTATCCCTCCACCCACCCATCCATCCATCCATCCCTCCACCTGCCCATCCATCCACCCATCCATCCATCCATCCATCCCTCCACCCGTCCGTCCATCCAATCATCCCTCCACCCATTCATCCATCCATCCAACCATCCATCCATCCAACCATCCATCCACCTACCCAACCACCTGCCCACCCTTTATCCATCCATCCACCCACCCACCCATCCATCCACTCTCCTATTTACCCATCCATTCATCTGTTCACTTCACTAACTGGTAAAAGGATTTAGAATTGAAGGCATGGTTTGCTGCAGAGCTACAATAGGATTGATACAAACATATCAAAATGTTTTAGAAGCCAGAGAGACTTGACTACTGGATAGTATTAAGCAAACTCAACATCTGGGACAGACCAACCATAGAGACCCTGCAAGAACATCAAATGACAGCATGACTCGAGAAGCCACTTCATTTTCTTCCAGAAACAGGCAAGTATTTGAGCTGACATGCTTTTCAAGCTGTCACTTATTACCCTATCATAGGCAAATGTCTTTCTGAAATTCAACCAACCTCCAAACTTTGAATCTACTTGTAAATAAATGATACTCATACCATTAAAAAAATCTACTTGTAAATTACTCCTACATTTTACCCTCAGAAATTAACAATTGACAAACTTAGATCTAACAAATGTCACTTATAAAACTTTTAAAATATAGGGGCGCCTGGGCGGCTCAGTTGGTTAAGCGGCTGCCTTCGGCTCGGATCATGATCCCAGCGTCCTGGGATCGAGTCCCACATCGGGCTCCTTGCTCAGCGGGGAGCCTGCTTCTCCCTCTGCCTCTGCCTGCCACTCTGTCTGCCTGTGCTCGCTTGTTCTCTCTCCGTCTCTGACAAAAATAAATAAATTTTTAAAAAAATTTTAAAAAACTTTTAAAATATAAAAATATAAAGCTTAACTTTTGCTAAAGATGTTTTAAAAATCCTCATTGTTTATAATTTCTAATGAAGGCAACCCAATTAATTTACGGCTTTACTGATTTTTTTAGAAAGATAAACCCAAATTGTGTCTTTTAAAAAATCCTACCATGTGGGGCGCCTGGGTGGCTCAGTGGGTTAAGCCTCAGCCTTCGGCTCAGGTCATGATCTCAGGGTCCTGGGATCGAGCCCCGCATCGGGCTCTCTGCTCAGTGGGGAGCCTGCTTCCTCCTCTCTCTCTGCCTGCCTCTCTGCCTGCTTGTGATCTCTGTCTGTCAAATAAATAAAATCTTTTTTAAAAAAATCCTACCATGTAATTCTGGGTTCTGAATTACCCTGAGCAAAATTTTTTCATTAAAATTTTCAAGAATATATTTCAAATAGAAAATCAATAAAATATATCTCATTTCTTTCATGTCTAGCAGTATAAACACATCCACTTCATTGTCCTGCATTGTTGCAATGATGGCATAGAACATGAAAAAGGGCACCTAAAAGTAGAAGTCATGCTGCAACTGGCCAAGGCCTGTCACAGCATGGTGCTGCACCCTAAATGCAGGGTCCCCTTGGGGGGCCACAATGCCCCCAGACATTCACCAAGGCAGGGAATGTATTGAGACATTTATGAGAAACGTTTAACAAGTGTTGAATCAAAAATGTATTTCTGGTGAACGCAAACTTCACTAGAAAAATTACGGACAAAAACACTGCATTCCTAAGCACCTGGGATAACCAAGGATTTGCGCCCAGGCCCGTCTTGCAGAGCTGAGGCATCCATCGTAATGAGGCTTCACAAGCTAGAATCCCTGCCCCACCGTGCTCAGTGGGCAGAGGATGTCACTTACCTCCCCTGTGACATTTCAGCCTAAGTTAAGCCCTTGAGTCAAGGCTTACTGCCTACCCCGCCAGAAGGTTTCCTCTTGGAGCCCCAGGCTCCAGCCTCCCACTGTCTCCAGATGTAGGAATGCAACCTGATGGGATTATTTTGCTGGAACGGCCAGACAAAGGGGCCACGAGGATTATCACGGTGGCTATTCAGGTCCTGGTTCGCAGCAAATCGGCCTTGGATGAAGCTATGGGGCAGGCTGGCTTCGCATGTCCCTGCCTGTGTATGGCAATGTTTGTATCCCTCACTCCCTTGTCCTGTCTTCTGTGTAGGAGTCCAGGGTTTAGTCCTGTCCCCACATGTCCAGATGCCCCCTCCCTTTGGCCCCCACATTACCCCTGCCCCCCAGGTTCCTCTTCAGGCTGCCTCTCTGTGCTGTTCACAGTACAGGAGACTCATTCCAGGTCTCATGAAAGTGATTGATAATCAGTGAGTGATTTATGCCTCCCAGAGGCCCTTGAATTTAACCAGAAGAGTTCAGGAGATCCCCTCTTTCCTCCCTCCCACCTCCCCTCCATTCTTTCCTTCCTTCCCTGCACATTTTCTATGCATAGTTACTTTCCAGGTGCAGCAATAATGCCGTTAACAAAGCCCTGGCTTTCACGAAGCTTTCATCCATATCGGAAGAGAAAGAAAATAAGCAATTGAAAACACATAGAATGTCTGGTGCTGATAGGGGCTACAGATAAATAATCCAGGGTATGGAAGATAGGGGAGGTGGGAACCCAAGAATTCCCACTTGAAAGGTTTACTATGAAAACAAAATATTGTGTGTAGATGTTCTACCATATTTCTAATAATACAGTGAATGCGAAATTGTGCCCCTCTTCCACTAATCTGTTCCAACATATAAGAACTCAGATAAATTCTTATTGTTACCATACGTCTTTTTTCTTCAGCTTCCTTCAGTCTGTTCTCATTATCTGGAGAATAGGAACAGATCACCACATGATAAAACTCAAGTTCTTTAAGATAAAGATCAGAGCACAGGAGAGACTTTCCTTGGGTCTCTTAAAATGCCTCTAATAAGAAATACCTACCTTCAACACAGAATAATAAAATATAATTCCTAAAATTATCTCCTTTCATCCAAAAAAGAAATTTTCAGGTTTCATTAGTAAAAAAAATAACTAAAAAAAATTATTATTTTCACCACCACAACAACAAACTTTCAGCACGCAACGGCAGATTCAAAGTGACTGCCCTGCTGACGATGAGAACAATTAACACATGTCAGAAATCATCTCCCATGCCACCCCATAAACCACACCGAGTTATCTCAAAGGCGCCCACTGTCAATCATGTGAAGATGAACATGAATCAAGAGATCCTTTTTAAAAAGCCCAGCTAGCCCTGGTGGGTTGAAGAGGGACCACAGCTCAGAGCACAATCAAATACCACGTGCCTCAAAGTGGAACATTCTTTTGTTCCATCAACAGCACCATATAATTCTGAGACCCGGGCAGCTTATAATGACATTTTAAGCAGCTTTCGGTGCTCTAAGTGGACTCTAGCAGAGCAATTACACAAATGTCAGGACATCAAATATGTAAGGCCTGGAGTAGGAGATCAACTCCCAAGCACAACTGCTGCAAACAACCGACCAAAATTATATGTCGTACGAGGGTCCCCCAGACGAAACGTTCTAAGCTTTAGAGGACAAGCAGTGTCGTACAGAAAACCTCACTACGAAACTGCTTCAGCAAGGAAGACGTGGTTCACGTGTAACAGCTCTCGCTCTTAAATGTCTTTATCACCAAGAGTGTATGAAGGTACACAATTTAGTCATGTCGAAACACACATCACCACCATCACCACCATCATCACCGTCATCACAGTCACCATCACCGTCACCGTCACCACCATCACCACCATCATCACCATCACCATCACCACCATCATCACAATCACCATCACCATCACCATCACCACCGTCATCACCGTCATCACAATCACCATCACCGTCACCGTCACCACCATCACCGTCACCGTCACCACCATCACCGTCACCGTCACCATCACCAACATCATCACCATCACCGTCACCACCATCACCATCACCGTCACCGTCACCGTCACCATTGTCATCACATCACCATCACCCAGTCTCTCTAGTACATGCAACACTGAGACAAAGAACAACAACAAAAAAAGTGAAATTAGGTTTGGCATTAATTCTGTCACTCCAGTTGGTGGCAGGGTTGACAAATGCTTTCTGAAGGATGTTTCACTGACATTCCCATTAACATGAATCCTCACACTCATAATGTTAACTGACCAACTTATGACAAGGGGAGGTGGCCTGGACATGTGCTGGAGGGCAAATACCAGCCTAGAACATAAAACGTTCCAGAGATGGCCAAGAGTATTAACTGAATTTTTTTCTGCATCAGCCAAATAGGCTGCAGCAGCAGAAGCATTTGGAGCCCAGTCAAAGAAATATTCTCTGAATGGCAAGAGCTTTTGAACTTCCTCTTAACAGCCACGTTCTATCTGGTGGAGGACCAGGTGCGCATGGTTAATACTTAGCTGCAGCGAAGCACTCAGCACGTGCTCACATGCAAACCAATCGCTGCCCACAGAGCCCTGGGGACTCGAGCCCCCAGCTCCAGGTTGGGAGTCAAGGTGGCGGAGAAGTAGCAGCTGAGACGACATCGGGTAGGAGGGGATCAGCTAGAGAGCTTATCAAACCATTGCGAACACCTACACATCCAACGGGAGATCGAAGAGAGGAAGAACAGCGATTCTGGAAACAGAAAATTGGCCACTTTCTGGAAGGTAGGACCGGCGGAGAAGTGAATCGAAAGCGACGGGAGGATAGACCGCGGGGGAGGGGCGGCTCCCGGCCAGCGGCGGAGCCACGGAGCACTAAATCGGGACTTTTAAAAGTCTGCTCCACGGAGGGACACGCTCCAGAGGCTAAACCGGGGTGAAGCCCACGCGGGGTCAGCGTGGCCCCAGGTCCCGCAGGGTCACAGAAGGATCGGGGGTGTCTGAGTGTCGCAGAGCTCGCAGGTATCGGAGCGGGAAGCCGGCCACAGAGACAGAGCCGAGGAGTGAGCTCTCAGCTCGGGGTTACCTTGAACCAGCCGCAGGCTGGGTGAGCTTGGAGCGCGGCCGGAGGCGAGGGAGACGGGAGTGGCAGGGGCTTTTCTCTGGGGGCACACGGAGGAGTGGGGCCCTGAGCTCTCAGCTCCTCCAGGCAGGAGACTGGGCGGCCGCCAGCTTCATCCCCGTCCCCGGACTCTACGGAAAGCGCTCAGGGAACAAAAGCTCCCGAAAGCGAACCCGAGCCGATTACTCAGCCCGGCCCCTGGGAAGGGCAGTGCAGCTCTGCCTCGGGCAAAGACACTTGAGAATCACTACAACAGGCCCCTCCCCCAGAAGATCAACAAGAAATCCAGCCAAGACCAAGTTCACTTACCAGGGAGAGCAGCAGAACTCCAGAGGAGGAGAAAGCAAAGCGCGGAATTCATGGCTTTCTCCCCATGATTCTTTAGTCTTGCAGTTAATTTAATTATTTCTTTAATTTTATTTTCTTTCCTCTCCTAATTTTTTTTTACTTTTACCCTTTTCTTTTTTAACTTTTTTAACTAGTTTATCTTAACAATACCTTTTCAAAAAAAATAATAATCTTTTTTGAACCTTCATTATTATGATCATATTTTATCCTTCATAGTATTTAACTTTATTTTTTGTATTCACATAGGGTTTTTTTCTTCTAAAAAATTTCGGGTACAACTTCCTCTAGTAGATGAAAATATACCCTAAATCTAGCTCCGGGCTTGTTCTAGTCTCCAGCCTGAGCAAATTCTCTCCACTTTCTTTTTCTATATTCTCCCAACCAACTTACTTTATCAACTCCTTTTTTTAGAAATTTAAAAAAGAATTTTTTCATCTTTATAGGCATATTCCATCCCTTCATTGTGTTTACCCTTATA
>PISX010016425.1:0-46259 GCA_004024625.1 Mellivora capensis
CTCCCAATCCCATCTTGTTTCTTTTCTTCTTTTCCTACCCCCCTAACCCCCCATGTTGCATCTCTACTTCCTCATATCAAGGGTATCATATGATAGTTGTCTTTCTCTGATTGACTTATTTCACTAAGCATGATACCCTCTAGTTCCATCCACGTCGTTGCAAATGGCAAGATTTCATTTCTTTTGGTGGCTGCATAGTATTCCATTGTGTATATATACCACATATTCTTAATCCATTCATCTGTTGATGGACATCTAGGTTCTTTCCATAATTTGGCTATTGTAGACATTGCTGCTATAAACATTCGGGTGCACGTGCCCTTTCGGATCACTTGGTCTTGGCTGGATTTCTTTTAATCTTCTGGGGGAGGGGCCTGTTGTAGTGATTCTCAAGTGTCTTTGCCCAAGGCAGAGCTGCACCGCCCTTACCAGGGGCCGGGCTAAGTAATCTGCTCGGTTTCGCTTTTGGGAGCTTTTGTTCCCTGAACGCTTTCCGTAGAGTTCTGGAGGACGGGGATGAAAATGGCGACCTCCCAGTCTCTGGCCTGGAGGAGCCGAGATTTCGGGGCCCCACTCCTCAGTGCACCCTCAGAGAAAAGCCCCAGCGACTCCCGTCTCCCTCGCCTCTGGCCGCACTCCGACCTCACCCAGCCTGCGACCGGTTCAAGGTAACCCCGAGCTGAGAGCTCACTCCTCGGCTCTGTCTCTGTAGCCGGCTTCCCCGATCCGATACCTGCTAGCTCTGCGACACTCAGACACCCCCGATCCTTCTGTGACCCTGCGGGACCTGGGGCCACGCTGACCCTGCGTGGGCTTCACCCCGGTTTAGCCTCTGGAGCGATGTCCCTCCGTGGAGCAGACTTTTAAAAGTCCCGATTTAGTGCTCCGTGGCTCCGCCGCTTGCCGGGAGCCGGCCCCTCCCCCGCGGTCTATCCTCCCATCGCTTTCGATTCACTTCTCCGCCAGTCCTACCTTCCAGAAAGTGGTCGATTTTCTGTTTCCAGAATTGCTATTCTTCCTCTCTTTGATCTCCCGTTGGATTTGTAGGTGTTCGCAATGGTTTGATAAGCTATCTAGCTGATCTCCTGCTACCTGATGTCGTCTCAGCTGCTACTTCTCCGCCATCTTGACTCCTCCCCCAAGATAAGTGTTTTTTTAAGCTTTTTTAAAAGTTCTGCTTAGTTAAGAGACAATATTATAATTTCAGGTGTACAATATATTGATTTAGCACTTCCAAACAACACCCAGTGCTCATCATAGCAAATGTACTCCTGAATCCCCATCACCTATTTCACCCATTTCCTTCAGTCTCCCCTCTGGTTACCATCAGTTTGTTCACTATAGTTAAGAGTCTGTTTCTTGGTTTGCTTCTTTCTCTCTTTTTTGATCTTTGTTCCTTTGTTTTGTTCCTTTGTTTCCACATACGAGTGAAATTATATTGAATTTGTCTTTCTCTGACTGACTTATTTCCATAATACTCTCTGGTTCCATCCATGTCTTTGCAAATGGCAAGATTTCATTTTTTCATGGGTGAGTATATTCGTGTGTGTGTGTGTGTTTATGATCTCTTTCCTTTGTCTCAGATCTAGGGTTAGCATTAGGGCTAGGGCTAAGGTGAGGGTTAGTGTTAAGATTTGTGTTTGGCATCCTGCAGTTAGAGACCTCTCCAAAGAATAAAACCCCAGACTTCTGCTGGGATGAGAATAGATGTGGTAGCCCTCTACTGAGCTGAGGCAAGGAGGTGCTTGGGGCCCTAAATACTCTTCAAATAGATACTAGGTTGGTTATTCCATCTGTTTATCTCTACCTTCAGACCCATTTTCAGAAATATGACCAAGTTTTAATTGTTTGGGTCTTCTCCAGAATAACAAAGTTAGCTGCTTCTCTGCTCTTATTGTGTGTTCAGGAACCCACTTTCTCAGACCTAGGTTTAGGGTTAGGATGAAAGTTTGTGCCTGGCATCTTGCAGACCTCTCCAAAGAATAAAACGTAGTCTTCTGCTTGGGTGATGAGTATGGACATGGCAGCCATCCACTGAGCGGAGTCGAGGGGATTTGTGTCTCTAAATACTAATTTAAGATAAGTGTATTCTTAATCCCCTTTAGTTCACCCATCCCCCTCCCACTTCCCCTCTCAACCACTAGTTTTTTTTTATTTAAGAGTCTGGTTTTTGTCTCTTTTTTTCTTTGTTTATGTGCTTTCTTAATTTCCACATACGAGTGAGATCATAAAGTGTTTGTCTTTCTCCGACTTAGTTCACTTAGCATAATATACTCTAACTCCATTCATGTTGTTGCAGATGGGATGATTTCAGTCTTCTTATGGCTGAGTGATATTCTATTCTATAGATACACTATATTTTCTCTATCTGTTCATTTATGGATGGATACTTGGTCTGCTTTCATTTTTTGGCTATTGTAAACAGTGCTGCAGTAAACATAGGGATTACATGTATTTTCATATGTTTTCAATTTTGATCTTTATTTCCTTCAAGAATTTTAAAATTGCATTTAATAGAAAACTTACTTGTTTTCTTTGGGTAAATACCCAGTAGTGGAATTATGGATCATATGGTGGCTCTATTTTTAACACTTGAGGAACCTCCATACTGTTTTCCACAGTGGCTTTACCAATTTGCATTCTCACCACCAGTGCACAAGGATTCCTTTTTCTCTACATCTTTTTCAGCACTTGATATTTCTTTTTTATTTAACCATTTTGACAGGTGTGAGGTGATTTCTAACTGTGGTTTTAATATCCATTTCCCTGATGATGAGTGACGTTGAGCATCTTTTCATGTGTCTGTTGGCTATCTGTATGTTGTCTTTGGAAAAATGTTTGTTCGTGTCTTTTGCCCATTTTTTGAATGAATTTTTTGGTGTTGTATAAATTTTTTTTATATGTTTTGGATATTAACCCCTTATTGGTTATATCATTTGCAAATATTTTCTCTTATTTGGTATGTTGCCTCCTTGTTTTGTTGATTTCCTTTGCTGTGGAAAGCTTTTTTTTGGTGCAGTCTGAATAGTTCATTTTCACTTTTATTTGTCTTGCCTCAAGAGACATATCTCGAGGACGTAACTATACATAACTAAGGCAACATTGTCAAAGCAATTACTGTCTGTGTTTTCTTCTAGGAGTTTTACAGTCATGTCTCACATTTAAGTCTAATTTGTTTTGAGTTTATTTTTGTGTATGGTGTAAGAAAGTGGTCCAGTTTGATTCTTTTGCATTTAGCTGTCCAGTTTTGCCAACACCATTGGTCAAAGAGACTGTCTTTTCCCCATTGTTCATTCTTGCTTCCTTTTTTATAGATTAATTAACCCATGGAAGCCTCTTGGGTTAGTGCAGACAGAATACCCTACAGTGTTGTGTAACTGCAGCCCCAGCAGATGGACTGGGGGCTGGCATCTGGTCTGAGTCCTTACACCACCCAACCACAATTCTGAGGCAGCCCCAGACAGACCCCTTAATAGCACAGGGACCAAACCCTGCCTAGTACACCCACAGCAGGCAAAGTCGGTCATTGCAGCCAACTGGACTGAAGGCCATCATGGCTCAGCCACAGCAGTAGGGTGTACACAGTCCACATAAGGAAAAACCTCAGGAGTGTCTGGTTCTGGTAAGCAGAGGGCATTCTGCTATAGGGTACTGCAGGACCTCTTCTTCATAAGGCTACTACTTTCAAGATGAGGAGACATAGTTGACATAGTAACAAAGACAGGGAGTTAGATAAAACGAGGAGACAGAGGTGTGTTCCAAGTGAAAGAAGAGGACAAAACCCCAGCAAAAGCCTGAAATGAAATAAGCAGTATGCCTCAGAGAGAATTCAAAGTTATGGTCATAAAGATATTCACTGGACTTGAGAAAAGAGTGGAGGATCTCAGTGAGTCCTTTGACAAAGAGATAGAAAATATTAAAAAGAACCAGTCAGAAAGAAGGAACTCAGTGACAAAACAAAACAAAACAAAATCACTAGAGAAAATCAGTAGTGGAATAGAGGTTACAGAAGAACAGATCTATGAGCTGGAAGACAGTAATGGAAAGTAACCAAATTGAACAGCAAAAAGAAAAAAAATGATAAGAAATGAGACTAGGTTAAGGGAAGTCCATAATATCATCAAGTGTAATAACATTGTGTTACAAGGATCTCAGAAAGAGAAAAGACAGTTGGGGGCAGAAAATTCATTTTGAGAAATAATAGCTGAAAACTTCCCTATCTGGGGAAGGAAACAGACATGTAGATCTGCAAGACACAGAGATCCCCCAACAAAATCAATTGAAGGAGGTCCACAACAAGTCACATAATAATTAAAATGGCAAAATATAGTGATAAAGACATTTTAAAAGCTGGAAGAGGAAAGAAAACTGTTACATACAAGGGAAACCCCATAAGTTTATCAGCTGATTTTTCAGTGGAACCTTTGCTGGCCAGAAGGGAGTGGCATGCTATATTGAGATTACTGAAAGGAAAAAACCTGCAACCAAGAATACCCTATCTGGCAAGGTACAGAATAGAAGGAGAGGTAGATTTTCCTAGACAAACTAAAGTTAAAGGAGTTCGTCACCACTAAGCCAACCTTACAAGAAATGTTAAAAGAAATTCTTTGAGTGGAAAGAAAGACCATTATTAGGAGTAAAAAACAAATTATGAAAAGGAAGAATTTCACAGATAAATGCAAACATAACAAAAGTTTTAGATTGATTACTTATAAAACCACTATAGAGGTTAAAGCACAGAAGCAGTAATATTAATTATATCTACAAAAATCAGCTGAGGGATTCACAAAATAAAAGGATGTAAAGTATCACATTGTATATATAAAATGGGGAGTGGGAGTAAAAATTCAGTGCTTTTAGAATAGATTTAAACTTAAGCATCCATTAACAATATAGAGTGCTATATGCATAAAATCTTATATATGAAACTATTGGTAATCACGCAAAAAAGAGAAAAAAATCTAAGCATAATACTCAAGAAAGCTATCAAACAACAAGGAAAGATAGCAAGAAGAAGAGAGGAACAGAATTATGAAGACAACCATGAAACAAGTAATAAAATGGAAGTAAGTACATGCCTATTAATAATTACTTTAAATGTAAATGCGCTAAATGCTTCAATAAAAGGACATAGAGTGACTGAATGGTCATTGTTTCTTAGGTACTACCAACTCTGGAAGATTTTACTCCACCTTGTGTAGATTTTTCTGTTCATTTTATCAGCCGTCTATAGCAACCATCAAATGTTTTCAGGGATGCTGTTTTTGTTTGAGGCCCTTTAAGTTTCCTATTTGTCATTCCAGCCCCATTCAAACTTTAAAGCCATTGCCACTTTCTCATGCCCTCAGTGGAGCCTCCTGTATGTACTAAGCTCAGTTTTCAGCCATCATCCAAAACAAGCAAATGCCCCTGCAGGAAGAAATGGAAGTATCAGTTGATATTTGAAAATTTCTCTCCTTTCTGGAACTTTAGTTCACCTACTTCCTGGTGCTTCTGTAGCCATCTGATGTCTCTACAAATATGATTTTATAATTTATGTGAGGTTTTCTGGTTGTTATAAGGTGGTATTGGCCTCTGTGACCTAATATATCGTCATAGAGGCAGAAGTCTCCTAATTGATTAAATTCTGCTTTTATCTTTTTAAGTGTCATTTTGTTGCTTGCTTTCAGTCACTTCATTTTTTTTCTAGATTTTAAAAACTGAATACTTCCTTTATTGTAGTATTTTTATCATTGTATCTAATGCTGTTTTCATCTTATAAACTGCTTTAGCATTATTGCCTGCATTCTAATGTATAATGTTTTCATTATATGTATTTTCATAAAAGTTTTCAATTTTGATCTTTATTTCCCTCAAGAATTTTAAAATTTTATTTAATAGAAACTTGTTTGGTTTTAAAATTTCTAGTATTAGTATAATGATTAAGTTTCTATTTGGGGGGAAATTTGTTGATGTTTCTTCGCATATGCTATGGTTCATTTCATGAATTCTCTGTGCCTTTGAAAATGGTTATTCTCTATAGGGTTCAGAATTTGGCATATGCCCATAAGATATTTATCTCTAAGATATATCATATATGTATAAGATATATCTTACTGATTTTTTTCTTTAACCTATCTCAGATTGAGGGAAGTGAATATAGTGTTCCATTATTACTGTGTTTCTGTGTATTTCTCCTGCTTCTCCTGGTTTGAGAGTTGTTATATTACTGGGTGCACACATGTCAATAATTATTATTGTTAAACTTTATTGTCTGTAGTTGAAATTGGTTTCAGAAGTTCATTCTTTATGGTGTTTTGTGTTCTTCAGTCCTTAATAACAGAATTAGAATAGAAAATAGGTGTGGGTTCTTATCTGGTTCATGCATGACATTCTCCCAGCCACTTCTCCCATAGTTGTCGTTCCTACTGGATGTGAATTTTCCCTCATAAATTCTCTAATTCTTGATAGAAGTGATCAAGATTTGACCCAGAGAGCCCTCTAATTCGCAAATTGTGATTCTGGTTACATTTCACAGCTTTTTCGTCATTACATCTTTTGGAAGTAAATGTGCTTTGGGAAGAATATTTAAAACACCATCTGCATATTCTGACAGGTGGTTCTGTTCTTTGCCAGAGCCCAGAACTGGGGAGCCACTCCTGTTGTTCTTTGCTATGCTCCCTGTTTGCATGCGCCTGGACTGAGTGCATGATTGCTTACAATTTGTCACTCTGTGCTCGATAATTCTCATCTAGGTGGCTATGCTGTAGCATCCTTCTGGAAGCAAACACTCCAGCAGTTCTGGCCAATAGTATCAAAGCACTCCAAACATGATAAAAGTCCATCAAAGAGCAGGGGGAGGAGGATGAGTTTGAAGATTAAGGTCTGAGGAGGTGAGGTGACCCATCACCACAGGAAGTGGGAACAACTGTGGCTTCTTTTTAAAGCTGGTATGGAAGCAAAGGCTGGTTAAAGATGGTCCCTCTAGCAGGTGATACGTTGCTTTTGAATGAGACCCTAATTATAGTGTAATGCTTTCCTTACAGATCTAAATATAAAATATTAGACAAAGTATCACACCATCTCTCTGAGTGGTTACTTCCTGATTGCAGAGTGGGTAAGATTTTAGATGATCCATCTCTTCTTATTAATCCTGCAGGGTTTCGTAGTGGAAAATAAATGAGACTTATTTATGCTTGCAAATCAAATTGCCATAAAAGGTTATTTCAATAGACAGAGGCAGAAATCATACTAAAATAATTTAGTAAAAATGGGAGCTAAGAGCATGCTTAATGGAACATGATTAGATTTAATTTTCTTACTATTTCCACCATTAAAGCTCCATTATCTTTTCTGAGACTTCATTTAGGTTTCCAGCCACACAGCAACTCTGAGGCATTTGTGGGGAACACATGGAAGCCTGTGAGTTCCATTAAAAAACAAAAACAGCTAATAATATGCTGTTCTTTCATTTTTGCTATCAATGTCTCTCATCCAGAGCCTCTTGTATTCTCTTCTTAACCTGATCTCTTAAAACTTATAAGTATCATTATCTAAGAGCTTTCATGCAAAAGAAGTTTGATTCTAGAGTTGAAACAACTAAGATTTACTACGAATGTCTCTGAAGTTCAGAAGCTCTGAGAATTTTTAAGAATTCCTCTGTTAGACTTTGGCTTCAAGTATATCTGCATTCCTCTCTACGTACCCAGTCTAGTTTTTGGCCATCACCCAGAACTTGCTAAAACCTTTTCTGATCTTCTCAGCTCACCAGGGTCTCACTCCCTAGTGTGTGTCAGCATGATCAGTATACTGTACTCCCCTCAGCCCATTCTGTCTCCCTGCCCTCCCACTGGATGGGAAGCTCCTCCAGGACAGGTGTCTGGTGCAGGTTTGGGGTGTGTTATCAGGATCTACGGTGGGCCTGATGTAGGCTGGTCTTTAGTATGGATTGTTGAAGGAATGACATTCAGTTGTGTGCAGAGGAGATCATGCATTTTTTACCTTCAAAATAGTGTACACTATTTTCTGTAATATAAAAGGATATCAACTGGACAGACTTCTCAAAATAATGAATAATCAAATTGGTTGCATATTTGTAAAGGTTTTCAGGTCTGTGTGTATATATGTTTGTGTGCATTTTAAAATGTATGCAAATTCACATTAAAACCACTTTGTTTTAATATGGGAGCTTACATTCATGCTGAGTCAGTTCTGTTTTCTATATTACGAAATCCTGTGACTCAGAGGATAGTAATTCATAAACTTATCCTTTTTATCCTTTTTCTACCCCTCCCCCCCCTATATTTATGTGATGAAATTGGACTTCATGGTAACTCAGGTGGCATGTGGTATTTAGGATTCTTTTAGTGGCTGAAGAAAGACAGGATTCTGAGGACATTGTTTCACTCAACAACCTTTTGTTCTTGGATTGATTAGGTGGACTTTGGAAAGACAGGGATAGTGTTACTTGCCTTGTGCTAAAACTTATATTTGAGTGATCTTTGCTACAATCCACAAGCAAATATTTGAGTGTGCAGAACTGTTCTGTTTGACTATAGGAAAGCATAGGAATTTGATATTATTTGATATTATTTAACACCTCTTTTAAATATTCCTTCAGAAGAGTCAAAGACAAAACTGCAAGTGGCAAAATAAAATATGTGCTTTTATTGGGAGTCTTAAGGATTACGATCCAGAAGACACAGGTTTAATTGAAATAAAAAATGTGCTCTGGAGAGACAAAGTAGGTTAGCGTTTTTAAAGTGCAAAGAAAGGGGGTGCATGGGTTGCTCAGTCACTTAAGTGGCCAACTCTTGATTTTTGGCTCAGGTCATGATCTCAGGGTCCTGGGATTGAGCCCCAAGTTGGGCTCCCTGCTTGTGGGGAATCTGCTGTGCCTCTGTCCCGCCCCCACCCCTGCTTGTGCTCTCTTTCTTTCAAATCAATAAAATCTTAAAATAATAATAATAATAAATTGGAAAGAGAATTTACGTAAGTTGTAGTGAAGAAATGGTGATTGATGCTGGTTTATCTACAGTTACATTAATCTATGTTTGATAAGAATTAGACCCTAGAATTAGACACCTAATACTGGGCAGAAAATCCATTAATGTCCATTATAACATAAGTGGATGCCTTAACTTTTAGCTGAGTTCAGTTAAAAACCCTCTGAGAATTTGAGACAGAAGATGTGCATGAGCCCCACTTCCTCAGTGTCCTCCTGATTTCATTTTAAATAACTCTGTTAGCAGTGTTTATTCCGCCATATGCTCTCCATTGCTGGAAGACACAGCATGTTTAGCATGGAAGGCTGCAGAAGAGGACCTTGGAGGTTAGCCTGAAACTCCAGTGGGTCACTTGTCATTGGTTGCCCACATCTGCATGTGTCAGGGGTAGGGCTTTCCCTTCTGCCTGTTTCCAGTGGCGCTCCCAGCCCTGCCCCTTGATATGTCAGCTGGTGCAAAATGATTAGTTGGGTGTTCTGTCCCTCTGCATTGCTGGGGGGAAGGGCTCCCTGTCCTCTCTATGGCTCCATACGATGTTTCCAGCTGCCTGAGGTTTTGCCTCTTGCCCTGCCCTTGATGGATCTGGTGACAATGACTTGGACACTGTGGCTTAAAGTCATTGCTGTTGGAGTCATTCTGGAGCATTCTTTGGAGCACCAGAGCCTACATTATTCAGAGCATGGTGATGTGAAATGTTTCAGACTAAAGCTATATTGTTTCTCCTCCTGCTTTTGGTTCCCAACCCTCTAAGGAGCTTCCTGGGTGAAATCTGAAGCCAATCCTGGTACTGGCAGGGCAGGGAGAGATGAAAGAAACAGGCTGGCCACTTCAGGTTGGTAGGTGGCCATTTCATAAGCGAAGAGAACTTATATCAAAGGCTTGTCTTGGGCAGCAGCAAGACAGTGGATCTCTGCGCTGCCTGCCAAATGTTAAGTTTGTAGATAGAGGCCTTAAATGGGTTCAGTCATATATACCATGCAGGTGTTTTCAACACCATGTCACTATCTCAAGGTCTCAAGGTCATGTCCATGGAGCAGCCTCTGGGAGCTGGAAAGGCAAGCAGAACCCACATTCCAAGGGTGGGGAGGGGTTGGGAGCCACCGAGTGCCCTGGTCAACTGGCAGTCTTGTCTTTTTGATGACTTTCCCTAATAGCTTCAAGACAGGTTTGTGTGTGTGTGTGTGTGTGTGTGTGTGCGCGCGCACACGTGTGTGTTTGGTTTGGTTGTTTAATGGGCTGCTTGTGCCCTCAGAGATGAGATTCTAAGATTAGCCAGTAACACTGGTGACGAATAGACTCCAGTCCTCCATGAATGGTGTATGCATGTCCCAGAAGCTCAGGGACAGCTCAGGAAAACTCTCCTAAAGATCAGTGCCCTTTCTCTGTGCACCCCACACAAACAGACTGGACAGTATTCACCTGTGCTCATCCATTGTCAAGCAAGCCATCAGAAGGGAGGATCCCATGTCAGCCCTTCTGCCCAGGGGGACCACACATCTTTTCATTTGCAGCTCATCAAAATTCACATACAGAAAGGGCACTATTATTCCATATATTCATGGGGGTGTGCGGGGATGGCCGGGTGAGAGTGTGGTAGCAAGAAAACAATCCCAACACATGTGTTCCATGAATTGAGAAAGAACTTGAAGTGGTTGGCATTAAACAGAATCATTTGCTCCTCTGCTCCCTGTCTGTTGGGGATGGCCCGGGTCACCTGGGGCCTGACACTAGGCAATGCTAACAGGCAGAGACCCGAGCTGTTGTCTCTGTACATGTCCCATTGCAATGTTGGTCAGCATTTAATTTGGAGATACCCCATGGCTGAATACATAATATGTCAGTTGACTGACTTCTAGTTCCTAATTGAGGTGACCAGCTGCCCTCTGATACAGTTTTTGTTTTAACACCTATAAACCTGGGGGTTGTACCCTGAGCTTATCTTTTCTGGGCTCATTTTTCCTTCTTGAGGAAATCTAGTAGTCCTTTTTTTTCCCTTCCCATCCTTTCCAGTCTTTCTCCCTTCTGTCCTTTGTCCCTCCCGTCTCAGCACTCATTCTGATTTCTGGTTTTCTTTTTTTACCTGCTTGAAGAAAACTTAATGAAACCATTCTGATATATAATTTCTTAAAGCGGAATTGTATTTGTTGGGGGTACAGGAATTAAAAATATAAAAATCCCATTCCCTTCCCTTCCCTTCCTCCCTACTCCCTCATTCCTAAGCTTAAGGGACTTCCCAGGTATTGGTGGGACAGTTGCTTTGATCCAGAAGCAGTTGATGCGAGCAAATAGGCACTCCATAGATGAGTCTTGGTTGTCCAGCATACAGCCAAGATCCCCATAGGGATTTGTCCCAGAATAGATGTTAAAGAGGGGGGTCAGGTTTCAGCGGATATCACAAGGTCCTTAGGAGATGCCCAGCCTGGCTTTGTCTAAGAAATTATTTTAAGCTCTCAATTTCCCCTTCTAGGTTTGAGAAATGAAACTGGCCAATATATGGTCACATTCTTCCTTTGTCAAGTTTGTCAATCTCTTGACTCCTCTGGAATCTCCTTCTTTTTCTTGTGTTCCCAGGACATGCCCAGCTCTCTGCTCAGGGTCTGTGAGTTTCTTGATCCCCTCTCCCAAAACTTTTTCCAACATAAGACCCTTTTACCCTGCCCATGTTTGTCCAGCATTGATCCACATCAATGCTTTTATGCTTGTACCCAGTTTATGCTTACATTAGAATATCTTCAAATGCCAGTTAATATTTTGTGTCCTTGCTGGCATTTTTTAAATTACCTAGTAGATGAAAAATTCTTCAGATGATCTTATCCTTTTACAACCCATTCATTCTCCAAGATGGTATAGTTTCTATCATTGTGTGGCCAAAAATGAGCATATTGAATGTTACAAAGTGATTATAAAGATATAACTGTTATTATCTAAGTAGAGTCTCAAAAAAGGAAAGCTGGTTGCCCTCAGTTATGGAGTTTGAGAACAGAAGTGTGATCATGCACAAAATACCAAGTGCACCAAATTCCAGGGTGAGTGACAAAGTTCCAGGCTGCCTCATGCTGCTGGTTGGTAAATATCCAGTGTATGTATTTGCAGTTCCCCTGATGTCTGACTTGTTACCTGCTCAGAATAATTTATTGGAGAAATGTGCTCCTTCTTTGAAATTTCAGCTCAGATGGTGAAATGGGTAGGCTGTGTTGCCTCTTTAGAGACAGCCCTGTGCAACAAAAACTGGTTGAAAGATCCAATGAGATCCAGACAGTATGTGCTTTGGGGATGTGGGGGTCATTAGGTATTATGTCAAGGTATTCCCATGTCTTTAGGAGTAGCTGACCTAGAGAAGAGGTGTTAAGGGCGCTGAATCTGTAGCTCCAGGGAGCAGTGCCTATAGTGTTTGGAAAAAAAAAAAAAAAGAGAGAGAGAGAGAGAGTGAGAGAGAGAGAGAGAGAAAGAAAGATCAGTTTTTAAAGTGGCTAACTTGACTCTGAATGTCCAAATGTAAATTGTGAGGACAAAGTGAGGAGGTGGGGAAGGAAAAGGAAATTCTGAGTTGAAGTCCTGGCCTGCTCTTTATATTCTCTTCTAGGACCTCAGTTTCTTTATCTTTAAAACCCAAAGATTGAACTAGCAAGTTCTCTAAGATTCTTCCAAAGTCTGGTAGTATGATTCTTGCTTAGCTCCTGCATAGCCTCCTGGTTTGGGGCAGGGCAAGGAGCTCTTTTCTCAGCCTGGTTTCCTTTCTGCTTACCACACTATCTCTTTGTGCTCTCTGAAAACCTAGGTTCAAAGAAACTTGCCAGTTAGCACATTTTTTCCCCTGCAGACTTTGCTAGTACTCCTTTCAGACAGGAACTGTGAGTACCAACACTTGGTAAACTCCCAGCATGGGCACTTTGCAAACTGCCCTGGTAGAGGAGAGCTGTGATTAAAAACGTTCTTGTGATAATGGAATGTATTGATCTTATCATTCACCATATGCAATGTTTTCTTTCTTTAAAATGGGAAACTTCTTTATTTTTGTGAGAAATCACTTTTTTTTAATTTTGATTTTTTAAATTTCATTTCAGCATAACAGTATTCATTGTTTTTTGCACCACACCCAGTGCTCCATGCAATATGTGCCCTCCCTAATACCCACCACCAGGCTCCCCTAACCTCCCACCCCCCCACCCCTTCAAAACCCCTCAGGTTGTTTTTCAGCAATCACTTTTAAAAAAACGCTTATTTATTTGTTAGAGAGAGAGAGACAAAGAACAAGCAGGGGGAACGGCAGGCAGAGGGAGAAACAGGCTCCCAGCTGAGCAAGGAACCCAATGTGGGGCTTGATCTCGAGACCCTGGGATCATGACATGAGCTGAAGGCAGATACTTAATCGACTGGGTCACCCATGTGTCCCAAGTGAGCAAACACTTAACAGAGAGTGCCATTAAAATTGTGTCAGCATTGGGGTGCCTGGGTGGCTCAGTTGGTTAGGCATCTGCCTTTGGCTCAGGTCATGATCTCAGGGTCCTGGGATCGAGCCCACATCGGGCCCCATGCTCAGCAGAGTGTGTTTCTCCCTCTCTCTCTGCCCATCCCCCCAGCCTGTGTGTGCTCTCTCTCTCTCAATAAATAGAAAATCTTTTAAAAAATTGTGTCAGCATCTTTCAGGATTTTTGGAGTGTGTATTTTCCACGCCGATGCAAGTGCTTCATGAGTCCTTGACAACTATTTTACATGGGAGGAATTTTATGTATTTAAAGTAAAAAGGTCTGAATTTATCATTTATTGCAAATATTCAAAAGAAAGTATGTATCTATTCAAACTTTTTGAGAAAGATTATGCTCATTGCTCAATAAGTATTTGTCAGTTATTTAATTGAAGACAATATCTAGTCTCTAGTCTATCAAGGTAATTCTTTGAAGGAGAATCCCATGAGCTATCTATCCCTTCCCCAGCTGTATTCACCCAAGCAGCTTTGAGCGGGTTTGTTTCTTAATCTATTGGAGGCCTCTGCATACCAGACACTGCACCTCACACTGGGGACATGATTAAAAGTCCCAGTTCTGCCCTCCAGGAGCTCGGCATCAGGTGAGGACTGGATGAACCACGGGTTATCATATACAGTAGGTGCTCTGAAGTCAGACGCAGGAAGGTGCCGGTGGTGCTGCCCACCAAGAAGGACAGCCTTCCCCCCGACCCCATCCCTGCCGGCTTCAGCAAACAGCATGTGGCCTGAATTTTTAAGAGTGAACATTAGTTTGCCAAGGCTGTACTTTTGTAACATTTTATTATTGTCTATTATTTTGGACAGTGGCAGGGATGTGATAGGATGGCGGAAGGAGTTGTGTGCCTGGATGCATACCTGTATTTTCTCATTTGTCCCCCCTACCTGGGGCCCGTGTTTGGCTCAGATAGGGCGTTGTGGGGCAGTTTGACCTGTTAGCCCCCTAGGCAGACACATGAAAGGAGTGCTGTCTCTTCCTGGGGACACTGGTCCTGGCTGCTTCCCTCCATCTCACTCCATTGCGAGGGCTCTCCTTCCTGAGTAGCACTGGCTCCGACCCAGTGCGCCTGCCTTGAGGACTCTACTGGGAGCCAGAAGGATGGAAATTTCCTGCTGGAAGCTTAAATAATGTGAAAGGGCAGGAGGGCTGAGTAATCCAAGTGACACAGTTAATCTACCAGAAGGGCATCCATAGCAGTCTGCCATTGGTGTTGAGCAAGGACTGGATTTCTCAGGCTGAGCTCAGCTTATGATTGGCAAGTGGTGCCATTTGGTCCATAGCCTCCCTTCTGTGCCAGCTGGAATGTGTTGCTAATAAGAACTTGTATTTGCTGCTGCTAGAGGGCCCCTATACTATTGGTCAGTCAAATTAAAAAATTTAAATTATTTTCTCTCATGTCTTTGAATCAGAAAGATAATGACCCAAACCAAGGAAGAGACTTAATTCTATACCTCCAGGCTTTTAGGGTGAGAGCATCCTACACCTTTGGCTACAGATGGGGAAGAACATGCCCGAGGGTCTCCCTTAGCCTCCTCAGAGAATGCTAAGCCCCCAGCAGCCCTGACCATAAGGGCAGAGGAGCTGTTTGACTGTTTCACAACTGGCAGAGAAAATGCCCAGTGGTAGTCGCCCCAGCCCCAACATGATCACACCTAAAACATTCTTGCTTCAGATGCCCAGGTCTGGGCCTTACTTCCCAGGAAATCCCATATATCTATTTACAAGGTAAATGAGTGGAGATTGATTTTATTTTTTTTAAAAGATTTATTTATTTATTTGACAGGTAGAGATCACAAATAGGCAGAGAGGCAGGCAGAGAGAGGGAGAGGAGGAAGCAGGCTCCCTGCTGAGCAGAGAGCCTGATGTGGGGCTTGATCCCAGGACCCTGGGATCATGACCTGAGCCAAAGGCAGAGGCTTAACCCACTGAGCCACCCAGGCACCCCTGGAGATTGATTTTAAATTTGTGCTCCTTCAGCTTGTTCCCTTCCCTTTTCCTTACCCACAGGAGTCAGAATTTGGTTCAATAAATCATGAGAATATTTCCCAAATCATAGTATGGTGCTTCCTTGGGATTGAGAGCAGTGGAGTTAAAATGCCCTTGCTTCTGCCATCCCCTGGTTCTCATGCCCTCTCTTCCTTCAGGCCTTAGAATCCCCCTGGGGCTCTGGACAAATGGGATGGTGGGAGCAATGGCATTCCACTTTGGGACTACAGTGGACTCTAATATACTCCCGGACCTTCAGGCCCCAGGTTTAAGCCCTAGGAAGGGGGATGAGTCTTGCTCAAGAAAAAGGAGCCTGGTTAGCAGTGGAGGACAGGAGGCGAGAAGGAGAGACTCCACTAGGAGCTTGTGGCAGCCCCAGCCAAAGACGACAACCACCTTATCTTTAACAGAGGAGAGCTTCAAGAGGGGGCCCATGGAGAATCAAGGGGAATTCATTGCAGATGGGATGTGGAGGCGGGAGAGAGGCGGCGGTCCCACGTGATTCCAGGATTTATGGCTGCATGGTAGACAGATGGTAGAGCTCTTCATTGAGACAGGAAGCCAGAGGATGATGTGTGAGGGGAAAGGACAGGATGAATTCAGTTTGGATCCCATTGGGTTGGAGCTGTGTGTGGTACAGCCTTGTGAAAAATCAGTAATATGAAAGAGTGTCCTCTTCCACTCTGATACATTGATTTCATCTGAATGCTCTGAAGAGTCTTCTGTGGGCTCCAGATGTCTAGGAACCTAGCTTTATGGGAGAAGGTATAAAAAGGAAAGTGAGTAGACACCCACTCTGTTTCTGTTACCTTTGTACTCTGTCCCAGCACATGCGCAGTAGACTAGCATCCTGTCGTGCGACGTGCAAAAAGTTTCCACCTGAAATGTGATCTCACTGTGTGTTGAAATAGGACGTGCCTTGTGTTTATTTCCCAGAGATTATACATTTCACGTTCACAATCCTTGCGTGTGTTTCTGTTTTTCTGCCTCCTCTCAGTTTCTAACCTCCCCCAGGACCAGTGCTTGTCTTTTATTATGCCCTCTTTGGAATTCTGACCCCACACCAAAGGCAAAAGAGAGTGACCATTGCTCATTGTTACTTTTGATTGCTAAAGGTGTTTCCTGCCTTGACGATCGAGAGTCCTGCCAGGTTTTAGAGTCTGGCCATCTGACGTCTTTGAATGCCATTTCTGTCCTCAGATATTAGAAGAAAGTATAATGCTTTGTTTACAGTGAAGCCGCTCTGGGAAGGCTGATCATTTTTCAGGAGTGTTTCCTTGTCGTGCCCTTGGTAGTTCGGAGCTGTCCTCTTTAAGCACTGAAGCAATTAGTTTTAAGAAGGCTGATTCTTCAGGGTCCAGTGCTCCCCTGCCTTTCATTTGCTGAAGCTGTACATTTTAATGAAGTTGTTTCATCTATGTTGCCAAACATGAGGATTTTGCTGCTTCAATTCCAATTATCTCTACTGGCAAATGCTATGTTTTATTAGTACTCTCAAGTGCTCTGTTTATTAAATGTCCATATACTATGGCATTAGGCACACAAATTAGGTCAGCTGTGCTTATTGATGGGTTATGGATAAAGGAATTAAGTATTTCGTCATAATCTTAAAATGCAGTAGGATGGCCTTCCATGGCTTTGCACGTGGTCAGAGATGCCTTCTCTGATGAGCTCTTCTGCCTTTCTTACCCAGTGGTCGAGGCTCATGCTGAGTGTCTGAGCAATGGGGCTGTTATATGTACTTCCGGTTTTTGGGGTAATATGCTTATGCTTATTCTTTTCTTTCCTCTAGTTGCCTGGCACCTCCACTGGCTTCCTAGGTTCTGTGTCTTACCGCATGGTGGTATCAACGGAGGGCTCTTATGAAGCCAGGAGAGGCCAGCAGTGGTGGCACAGGCGGGACAGCGCTACCATAGCAGCCCCAATTGAGTATTTCTCTGCTTCTTTCTCCCCCCACTCCCCAATCTGGTCCCTTTAGATTCCTCCCACGTTACCCTGTGGGTCCTCAGGTGGTACGAGTTACCCTGGGATGTGCTGATGGGCTGGTAACTCTGACTCCCTCCCCTGTCTCTCCTCTCTTGTGCCTGCCCATCACTGTGGGTCACCAGGCAATGCTGCATGGCGATGAGGTGCATGGCTTCCACCATCCCACAGACCCAGTCCTAGCTTCAGCTTTGAAGAGCTGGGTGATCCTTAGCAAGTTACACTTCACCTCGCTAACCTCATCGTCTGTATCTATAGGAAGGCGAGAACTGTAGCCACTTCAGTGTTTCCGTGAGGATCAGATGAGACAGTGATATAGGTTACATGCCTAGGGTATGGGCTGTGGCACACAGTGTCCCATCAGCAAACTGTTAGCACTGCCTCGTCTCCCTCCTGCCCCTGGTAGGCCTGCATGGCTGCTCTGCCACCGCTGGGCTAAGATCAGCACGGAGGCCACTGGTGCCTGAGCCCCTGACCGTGCCAAAGGCTCTGTTGCAAGTCATTGGCTTCTGCTTTCTCTCCTTACACTGCTTTACTTGTATGTGTTCCTTTTATTCATAAGCCATGGTGATTTAAAAAGGAAAGGAAAGAAAAGAAAAAAGAAAAAAGAAAAGACATCAGGACTTTACCTAGCCTTCTCTTATAATCTTTTTACCTTGGAACTCAGTCATAGCTTTCTGGGAGGAGGGGGCTGCCCTAGAGGAGCATCTAATGGGGATCCAGTCTTTCATCAGGATCATCCCTCCCCTCTGGCTTGGCCTGTGGTCTTTGAACCAAACTTGAGCTTCCCACTTGTCTTTACTCCAGGCTTGCAGAGTCCCCGAGAACAACTCTGGCCCACGTATTTACCCCTTGTTTTCTCCCTTCCTGTAATCCTCTACTCTCACTTTAAGTAACCATGGTATTTTTCAATGCATTGTTTATCCCCTGTAGGCTAATATGGTTGTGAACAGCAGGAACAAATCTTATTAAAGTTGCTAAGAGAAATGAAATAACTCAATTTGATAGAAGTTAATGGAAGTGTGTTTAACTCATTTTTATACCTTCTCAACTGTGATGTATTTCATCCTTTCTGGGGGAAAAGATGACCTGGGCCATAGCAGTAGCTGTCTCAGTCCACCTGGAGAACCACAGCATCATCTCAAGCAGGAGCAAGGACTCTGTTCCATGCTCTTCCTCCCCAACACTATGTAGGAGATATATGTATGTATGTATGTGTGTGTGTGTGTATATACATATACATATATTTAAATGTACATGTAAATTTAATTTATGTGTGTAAATATATATTTATAATATATATGTTCTATACATAAATATATTTATTTTGTAATATATATTTGTAAATATATACATTTACAAGACATAGATTGTAGATATATCTGTAGATAAATATAGCTATAAGAGAGAAGAGTACGTAAATAGAATTCTCTACTATAATTTTTACAAAGCCCTCACTTTATATTAAACAGAGTTCATAGTTTATGAATGGCTTGAAATCCAACAACAAAAAAACTAAAAAACAATTGTTTTTTATAATGGCTAGAAAAGAAAAGGAACCATTTCTCCCAGTCTGGTTACAGGATTATTGGTCTCTTTTATTTCCTGCATCAATTATTTCCTCCTGCAGACCCCGAGTAGTACGGTGGGCCGGGGCTTTAAATGATCAAGAGTGCACCTTGGCTTTCTGCCCCTCTGTAGACTGAGTTGTGGGACTGGGAGAAGCCTTCATTTTTCAGGGACTCTGGAACCTCCAGGGCAGGAGTCTGAGAACCCGGTTGGCCAGGGGACAGTCCTGGGTTCGTAGTGTTCGGGGTAATGGGGATTTGGATAGTTGGCTTTTATATGAAAGGAAATGCCGGTATCAGCAAGTGGTGCTCACCCCATGAGTACAAGGGAAAACGAAAGTATTGGCTTCACAGGGAGGCGAAAATATTACCAAGAGCATCATAGAAAAGGTACATTTAATCATAAGAAATGTATATAGTGAAGAAACAATAGATTTATCTCCAGCAAAACTGCCCTGTATTTGCTGACAGGCTGGTCTTTGAACAAGGAGCAGAATGTGTTATTTTATCGAATAGGACCATAAAAAGAAAAAGAAAAAATGAAAAAGATGTATTAGCTTCTCTTTTCCTATGTATCGTTAGTTACTTTATCACGAATAACATGTTGTGTCATCTTGTGCTTATTAATCACCCCTTCCTTCCAACCAGCTATATGAATAATTAGATGAAATTGGTGGTAGGGACGCTTGGGTGGCTCAGTTGGTTAAGCGGCTGCCTTCGGCTCAGGTCATGATCCCAGCATCCTGGGATCGAGTCCCACATCCGGCTCCTTGCTCAGCAGGGAGCCTGCTTCTCCCTCTGCCTCTGCCTGCCACTCTGTCTGCCTGTGCTCGCTCTCTCTCTCTGACAAATAAATAAATTAAAAAAAAAATTTTTTTTTGAAATTGGTGGCAGACCATCGCTTCCATATTCATCTTCTTAAACTGGTGTCAGTGAAATATTCAAACATGAACATCTACTCTTAAGTGTGTGTGTTTCTAAAGAAATTGTTAGGCACGGGGTTTGCAAAGCAAACCCCTTGTCTCAGATCAAGCGAAGAACTAGATGGTGAGACTTGGAACATCAGGTGGCTGGCATGGCTGGGAGGCACACATCTGGAGACAGAGCAGCTCCAGAACCAGATGCAGGGCTGGTGTTTCTGTAAGCTCTGAAAACCATGTGTCCATCCAGGTTTTCCTGGTCACCCTGCTGCATCTGTCACTCTGAGACGTGGTAGCTTTATTTTGTGACCTCAGTCATTTTCAGGTGTATGGTCTCCTAAGCTCCATGTGGTTGATTCCTAGTCACTCTGACACCCCTGTCCCCCAGCTAAAGCCCAGAGGCTGTGTGATTGTCACTCAGCTCGTGGACAAGGGAGTGCATGGTGTGGTGTTGGTACCCTGAAGGGTTCATGCTGCCTCCCCTCTGACTTAATGCCCTGATGGGGAGTGCCGTAATGCAGAAGGGTTTGCTTCATTAAAGCACAGAAAGATAATTGTTTAACCTTATGCAAAGACTGAAGGGATGGAGGTCATTTGACCACTTGTCTCTATCATGATGTAATTGGAATTCTATATAGTTATGATGGAAATTATGATCTATTGCAGGAACATCAGGAGAATATTCTGGGTAACACCATGCAAAGTGTGATTGCATTGCTCAACAATCTGGTTGCCTGCAAAGATTCAAATATGAAGCTACTTTATGAACAAGGTAAATGCACCTTAGAATCCATTTTGAGTCTTGATTTCTGCCTATTATTTTCCTCATCATATATAGCAGGGAGTCAAGAAGTGCTATTCAAAGGTGATGAATTAAAATAGATATTTAAGAATCTATGAATAATAATGTTATCAGTGAAAATAGGAAATGTTGTTGGATTGTGGTAGTTTCTCTAAGTTCATTTATTTTCCTTTAGGGCTCAAAGTTTCCTTCCTCCTATAAGCACTGTTACAGATGATAAACCAAGAAGTATGAGAGTGAGCATGGTAGTTAGACTTACTGCGTCAGTCAGAATAAAAACATATTTTGTCTAAGACATCTTAGAAAATGAGATCGAATGAGTTGAGGGTGGCTTTGTTACGTCTTGTGCATATCTATAACATTAAGATAAAGACTTTTTTTAAAGACTTTATTTTTTTTTAGGCCAGTTTTAGGTTTAAAACTACATTGAGAGGTAGGTACAGAAATTTCCCATATAACCCCTGCCCCCATTTATATCTTCCCCTCTTAATTGTCTTTTTATTGTCTCTCTAGTATTGTTTTTTCCAGAATGGCACTGTTGGAATCCTACAGTATGTAGCTTTTTAGGATTGGTGACTTTCACCTAGTGATATGCATTTCTGGTTCCTCCATGTCTTTCCATGACTTGTTAACTCATTTCTTTTCAGCACTGAGTAATACTCCATTTGTCTGGATATACCACAGTTTTCTTTTTTTTAAATTAAAAAAAAAAAAATCCATTCCCCAGCTGAAGGATATCTTGGTTTCTTTAAGACTTCATGACTAGGGTGTTGTCATCTAAATTAAGTCTAGATATCATGAGATCCCTTGGGTACATTTTTGGTAGGTGTAGCTCCTTGAATTTTGGTCCTCTCAAACTTGAAGACTTGTGAACTAAGGACACAAGTTATCTGCTCTGCCACATCTCTAGACTCTGATGAGGAGATACAGAAAGAAATGCCTTCATAGAAACTCTCATTTAAAAGGAAAAACTAGGGACACCTGGGTGGCTCAGTGGGTTAAAGCCTCTGCCTTTGGCTCAGGTCATGATCCCAGGGTCCTGGGATCGAGCCCCGAGTCGGGCTCTCCGCTTCGCAGGGAGTCTGCTCCCTCCCCACCCCCCGCCCCCACCTCCTCTCTGCCTACTTGTGATCTCTTTCTGTCAAATAAATAAATAAAATCTTTTAAAAAAATAAATAAAAGGAAAAACTAAAAGGACATAGAGTCACTGATGCATGACAATGTTGAAATCTTGGCAAACGTATTTCTTGATTTGTTCCACAGGGGAAGAAAAATACCTCTTGCTTTGAGAGTAGTTCTCCCTGCAAATGCTACTCCATGGCTCTTACCTCTAATTTCTGGATCGTTGTTCTTGTTCCATAAAGATGGCTCATCATTGTAGCTGAGTAAGGTTCTAAGCCTCGTTCCTGTCCATAGATGTTTGGGGCTCTACAACCTCTTTTTATTCTCAAAGGAATTATCCCTGTTCTTTTTAGTCCAAATCCATGGTTCTTCTTACAGTATAAATCTAGTGAAATCTTTGTTAGTTTCTTATAATTTTTCCCAGTTTTATTGAGAAATAACTAACATAACAACACTGTGTAAGTTTAAGGCATACAGCATGCTGATTTGATGTACATATACTGTGAAATGATTACCACTATAAGTTCAGCTAACATCCATCTTCTCCTATAGGTGGAATAAAAAGAAAAAGATGGGCACATTTTTTTCCTTATAGTGAGAACTCTTAGCATTTACTCAACAGTTTTCCTATATGTTGTAAAGCAGTGTTAGCTGTAGTTATCATGTTGTATATTATATCCCTAGTACTTATTTGTTTTTCTACAGCTGGGGGCTTGTACCTTTTTACCAACTTTTCCCTATTCCTCCTCCCCCCGCCCTCTACCTATGTATATATGTATGTATGTATGATGTATGTAACCACATACACGCATACACAGACATACATGCACACTCCATAACTTCTTTATCCATTTACTGGTCAATAGATACTGAGGTTTTTTTTCATGTCTGGCTATTATAAATAATGCTGCTCTGAACATGCAGGTGCAGACATCTTTTTGAGTGTTTTTGTCCTATGGATATATATACTCAAAAGTAGAATTGCTGGATCATCTGATAGGTCTATTTTTTTTTTCCTTTTTGAGGATCCTCCATCTTGTTTTCTATAGTGGCTGCACCAATTTACTTTCTTGCCAACAGTGCTCAAGGGTCCTTTTTCTCATCCATGCCAGCATTTGTTAGCCCTTGTCTTTTTGATGGTGTCCATCCTAATAGCCATAAGATGGTATCTCACTGTGGATTTAATTTGCATTTTTCTAATAACTACTGATGTTGAGCATCTTTTCACTTACCTGTTCACCTTTAGGAGAAATGCATATTCAGGTTCTTTACCTGTTTTTTAATTGGGTTACTTTTTTTTTTTTTTTTTTGCTATTGAGTTGTAGGAATTCTTTATATATTCTAGATATTAACCCCTTATCAGATATGATTTGCAAATATTTTTTCTCATTTAATAGGTTGTCTTTTCCCTTTCTTGATGGTTTCTTTTGCTGCACAAAAGTTCTTTAGGAGTGTTTCTTCTACTTCTGTAAAAATGTCATTGTTATCTTCATAGAGATTGCATTAAATATATTGATGGCTTTTGGTATTTTTGACATTTTAACACTATTAATTCTTCCAGTCCATGAACATAAGATACCTTTCCATTTCTTCCTTTCTTCTTCAGTTTCTTTCATTAATATCTTGTATTTTTTGGAAATTTTGGAGAAATTTTCATTTCTTTACTTAAATTTATTCCTAAGCATTTTGTTGCTTTTGATGCTTTTGGAATTGGGATTGATTTCTTTCTTATTCAGAGAATTCCTTGTTATCATATAGAAATGCTACTGAATTTTTGTTAATCTTTTATCCTGCAACTTTATTGATTTACTGATGACACCTAACAGTTTTTTGGTTGGGTCTTTAGAGATTCTTTATATAAAATAGTGTCATCTACAAATAGAGACAGTTTTACTTCTTTGTTTGCCATTCCTTTCACTTGCCTTTGTAGTGACTCTTATTTCTTTTTCTTCCGATTGTTCTAGTGAGGACTTTTAGTACTATGTTGGTGGGAATAGGCACCCTTGTCTTTTTCACAATTGAGGATGATGTTAAACTGTAGGCTTGTCATATATGGCTTTTTCTTTTGATGCCTAATTTGTTAGATTTTATCATGAATGGATGTTGAATTTTGTCAAATGCTTTTTCTGTGTCTATTAAGATGATCATATGTTCTTTCTTTCCATTCTATTAATGTGATGTATCGCATTGATTTTGTGTATGTTGAACCATCCTTGAATCCCACTTGATCATGGCGAATGATCCTTTTTAATGTGCTGCTGACTTTGGTTTGTTAGTATTTTGTTGATAATTTTTGCATCTGTATTCATCAAGGATATTGGCCTTTAGTTTTCTTTCTTAGTAGTGTTCCGTTGTGGTTTTGATAACAGGATAAATTCTGGCTTTATAAAATGAATTCAGGAATGTTTCCTGCTACTTTGATTTTTTGGAAATATTTGAGAAGAGTTGATATTCTTCTTTCAATGTTTGGTAAAATTCACCAGTGAAGCCATCTGGTCCTGGGCTTTACTTCACTGGGAGATTTTTGCTTACTGATTCATAATCCTTACTAGTAATCAGTCTGTTCAGATTTTCTATTTTTTCCTGATTTAGTCTTGGTAAATTGTAGACTTCTAAGAATTTTTTCATTGCTTTTAAGTTTTCTAGTTCATTGGTATATTGTTGGTTCATAGTAGCCTCTTAATGATACATTGAATTTCTGTGGTATCCATTGCAATGCCTCCTTTTTCATTTACAATTTTGTTGATTCAAGTCCTTTTTGTGTCTCTCTATGCTTTCCTCTCTCCCTCCCTCTCTCTCTCTCTTTTAGTTAATCTAACTGTTTGTCAATTTTGTATATCTTTTAAAAATAACCAACTATTAGTTTGGTTAACCTTTTCTACTGTTTTTCTGTTTTCTATTTCATTTATGTATACTCTAATCATTCTTATTTTCTTTGGGATAAGTTCTTTTTTTATTGAGGTATAGTTGAGTTCCTAGTGTGTAACATAGTGATTTGACAAGTCTATACATTATGCTGTGCTCATCACAAGTGTAGCTCCCGTCTGTCATTGTATGATGCCATTACATTATTAGTTGGTTTGTCTTTTTCTCTCTTCTTAAGGTGTAGATTTAGGTTGTTTCTTTGGGGTCTTTCTCTCTCTTTTTTTTTTTTTTTAAGATTTTATTTATTTATTTGACAGAGAGAGAAGTAGGCAGAGGGGCAGGCAGAGCAAGAGGAGGAAGCAGGCTCCCTGCTGAGCAGAGAGCCTGATGTGGGGCTCAATCCCAGGACCCTGGGATCATGACCTGAGCTGAAGGCAGAGGCTTTAACCCACTGAGCCACCCGGGTGCCCTCTTTCTTGCTTCTTAATGTAAGTGTTAGTACTGCGAACTTCCCTCTTTGAACTACTTTTGCTGTATCCCATAAATTCTGATATATTCTATTTCTATTTGTCTCAAACTTTGTTTTAAATTTCACCTGTAATTCTTCTTTGAGCCATTGGTTATTCAGGAGAGTGTTGAATTTCCATGTATTTGTGAATTTTTGTTTTCCCATTGTTACTAATTTTTAGTTTCATGCCACTGTGACCAGAGAAGGTCCTTGATATTATTTCAGTCTTTTTAAATTTTCTAAGACTTATTTTGTGGCCTAATGCATGGTCTGTCTTAGAACGTGGTCAGTGTACATTCAAGGAGACTATATCCTGCTGTTGTCGATTAGAATGTTCTGTGTATGTCTGTTAGCTCTATTTGGTTTCTAGTGTTGTTCAAATCTGTTTCCTTATGGATTGTCTGTCTGGATGGTTTATCCATTGTTGACAGTAGGGTATTAAAGTAACTAACTATTATTGTATTGCTGTTATTTCTCTTTTTACCTCTGTTTTTGCTTTATATATTTAGAAGCTCCTATGTTTGGCAAATAAATTTTTAAATTTTTTTAAAAATTCAATTTAATTAGCATATACTCTATTATTAATTTCAGGGGTTTAATTTAGTGACACACAGTGCTCATAACATCAAATGCCCTCCTTAATGCCCATTACCCAATTACCCCATTCCCCCATTCTCCACCCCTCCAACCCTCAGTTTGTTTTCTAGAGTTAACCGTCTCTTATTTATAATTGTCATATCTTCATGTATTGACCTCTCCCTAATTATATAATGATCTTCTTTGTCTCTTTTGATCATTTTTCGTTGAAATTCACTTTGTCTGATATAAGTATAGCTGATCCTGCTTTTTTTACTTACCATTTAATGAAAATGTCCTTTTTTACCCCTCACTCTCAGTGAAGTCTCTTGTAGCCAGCATATTGTTGGGTTTTTTAAATCCATTCTGTGTCCTTTAATTAGATAATTTAATCTGTTTCAAGTAATTATTGATAGGTAGGGACTTACCTTTGCCACTCTTTTGATTGTTTCTGGTAATCTTATAGATTCATTATTCTTTGTTTCTTATCCTGCTTTTTTTTGAGTTTTCATGTCTTTTGCCATCTCTTTGCTTTGAATTCTTTATTATGTTATTTGTGTGATTATTATGGGTTCTTTCCTTGTGGTTACCATAAAGCTTTCATAAGATATTTCAAACTTGTAACACCCTATTTTAAGCTGATAACAACTTCAGTAGAATTTTTAAACTTGACATTTTACTTCTCTCAGGTTATTGCTGTTACAATTTATGTGTTTTTTTATGTTGTGTAATTAATAAGACTATTGTAGTTATTATTTTTAATAAATTTTTTAAACCTGCGAACTAGAGTTGTAAGTGAATTATTCACCACTATTACCACATTGCAGAATCTAACTATGATTATATACTTAAACCATTGCCAGTGAGATTTATACTCTCTTTTTATATTTTTATGATGATATTTTACTTTTACTTTCACTTTTACTATTTACTTTCACTCAAAGAATTTCCTTTAGCATTTATTGGAAGGCGTTTCTGATGGTAATGAACTCTTTTTGCTCTTTAGGAAAGTCCTTATTCATCCTTCATTTCTGGAAGACAGCTCCATGAGGTATAGAATTCTTGGTTGACAGTTATTCTCTTTCAGTATTTTAAAGACGCCATCCCATTCTCTCCTTGCCTGAAAGTTTCTATTTAGAAATTTGTCAGTAGTCTTGTAGGGGATTCCCTTGTTGTTTTTTGTTTTTTTTTTTTTTTTTTTTTTCCCTTTTTTTTTTTTTTTTTTTTTTTTTTTTTTTTTTGCCACTTTACCCTATTTTATTTTATTTTTTTATTTCTTTTCAGCGTAACAGAATTCATAGTTTTTACACCACACCCAGTGGTTCCCTTGTTTTTAACTTTCTTCTTTTCTCTTGCTGTTCTTTAAATTCGTTCTTTGTTTTTGACTTTTGACAATTTATATTATAGTGTGCCTCTGCAACTCTATTCAGGTTCACCCTATATTGGGTCCTTTGGGCCTCAGACATAGAGATGTCCATTTCTCTCCCCAGCTTCTGGAAGTTTTCAGCCATTGTTGCTTTAAATATACTTTCTGTTCTTTCTCTTCTCATTCTGGAATCTCCATAATGCGAATATTGTTTTCTTTCATAGTGCCCCCATAATTCGTTTAGGGTATTTCACTCTTTTGTTGCTTTTTCCTTTTGCTTTTATGACTGTGTATTACCATGTCCCATACTCCAGATCGCTGGTTCTTTCTTCTGTATTACTAGAAACTCTATTGAGTTCATCAGCTTAGTTATTGTATTTTTTAATCTAGGATTTCTGTTTGTTTGGTTTTTTGATGGTTTCTATTTACTTGTTGAACTTCTTGTTTTGCTCATGCATTGTTTTCCTTATTCATTTACTTGTCTGTGTTTTCTTATAGTTCACTAAGCTTCCTTAAAAGGCTTATTATTAATTCTTTGTCTGACAGTTCAGAGATCTCCATTTTGGGGGGCCAGTTATTGGAGCTTTATTAGTTTCCTTTGGTAGTTGTCATCTTTACTTGACTTTTCATGATCCTGATTCTTTGGGTTGATATCCACACATTTGAGTAATCAATATCCTCAAGTTTACAACTTTGCTTTGGCAGAGATTAATCTTTACCAGATAGCCCAGTTTGGGTTTCTGGGTGTGTCTGCTGGTAATGACCTTGAGAAGATGGGATGGGCTATTTTGGTCTATTTTGTGATAAGGCAGCTATTTGTCCTTTGAGGGCAGTGATGGAGGAGATGTGCCACAGGCACAGAACAGTTGGATAGGACTGCTGGCTCCATTCCCTACTTGAGTGAGGCTGTGGGATGGGCTCCATGGTTGGTTGTATTCTCTGATTAGGCTTACTAGATGGTCAAGACTGGGGACTAGATTGGGGCTATGAATTAGCTTGTCTGCTCTGGGCAGGGCAGCAGGATGGCACTCAGCACCTGTATAGCTTATTTGGGAATGTGAATTAGGTCAAGCTGTGTTCTGAATTTCCCAGTCATGCGAGGGCACCGGTTTTGCTCTACAGATGGGGGAAACCATGGGCTGTGCTCTTTGTTCATGGACCACTGTACGTGTATTATTGAATGGGCTCTAAAATTTCCTGCATGCTCTTGTTAGGTTCCCTGGTTAGATAGGCTGAAGGCTATATTCAGGAATCAGCAGGGCTTTGAATTAGATTTCCTGTCTGGGGACAGTAGGAGAAGTGGCTCTAAAGCTGGCAAAGCTCATTGTTGTCTTAAGTCAAGCCAACTTACATCCCAAGTTCTCTGACTGAACAAGGCCACTGGCTTTGCTTTGCAAACTTTTCTCCCTGCTTGCCCATATCTTGGCTGAAGTGCCATCAGGTTGCGCAGTTTCTAGGATTTGTCACAGCCCATCTGGTCAGATGGGGCCAAATGACACTCCCATAGTGGGTGAAACTATGTTGCTGCTTGCATGAATATGACATGGAGGGGCTGCGCCAGGCTACTCTAAATTCCAAACAGCCTCTCCAGTTGAGAGGGGTCAGGAATGACCCTCAGCCTTGGCTGTGAATGAATCCCCCTGCTCGTGTCTAGTACAGGATGCTCCATACCCAGTTCTGGCTTTGCTTTGTGGGTGATCAGCTCTGTCTGCTCACCTGCCTGTTGGCTCAAGTGCCACTGGTCCACAATGCTTCCAGCTGTCACTAGCCCTACTGATCAGATTGTGCTTGAAATCACTCTTCATAGCAGGTAAGGCTGTGACTCAGCAGAGCCATTCATTGAGATTTCTACTTGGGCACTGCAGGAACAAGCTCAGTCTTGCCAAGATACCTGTGCTAGATGTCTCCAGCCCCTCCCTGCTTCACTGTTAGTCAAGCTTCCATTGGCGGAGCCCCACAGATTCCCTTGGCAATCCCTGTGGCTCAAGATCAGACCAGGGGCTCCAGCATAGCAACCCACAATGCTGAGAGGCTGCTGGTTGTCCCTGCAGGTTCTTTCTTTCCCACTGTTGAATTGAAGGCTCAGAGAGACATTTCCCAGTGCTACACTGGCCTGGGGGAGGGGCAATGTGGTCAATATGGAGCTGCTTCTCTTCAGATATAGTCTGTCTCGGTCTCTTTGAAACAGGGTGTGCTTCAGTCTCACCTCCGTGTTCTAGGATTCTCTCAGTGGTGTCTTGTTCCTGAACAGTTATCACTTGTTGTGAGGGGAGCAGAGTCAGGAATAATCTGTATCACCATCTTAGTGACATCACTCAGTTTCCTGTAAATCTTACTGCTATTTGTTACATTAAACCAAAAGCCCACCCATGAATCCCTTCAAAGCATTCTAACTTGGACTGAGGATTAGGATACTGTGAAACAGTGCCCATAGGGTTCTTAGTTGGCCCGTTGGCTAGTTGGGAGAGGGGGTGAGGAGTCAGATGGCTGAAATTGAGATTAGAGAGGTTGCAGCTACTGGCTGTGAAAGCATGGAATTCCAGGGCTGAGGCAGGATGAAGGACAAAATGCTAGAGGACAGGAACTTAGGGAAGTATGAAATCAGGCATGGAAGGATTGTTTATGAGGTGATCTCAATGGCTACAGAGATTTTGTGTTCAATGAACTGTTTGAGCCAGAGCAGCTGAAGAAGCTCAGGCAGATTTACCACCAAGCTAATGAAGCTTAAGTGTCAAGGGCCTTCTTCTACAGAGGGGCAATTTTACGCTCGTAATTTTTTTCTTCTTAAAGTCTGTCTCTACCCCCAGCCAGAGAAGCTTCAGTTCTAATGGTATCTGGCCCCATTCCAGGTTTTGTGGGGTGAACTGGAAATCACAAAAGTAATTATGGCTAGAATAGTGTTAGTTGATGGTAATAATGTTAGTAACATTAGTGTTAATATTGTGCTCAGGGAATAAGCAGGAGTGATTTAGTGGTCTGAGTGATGGCAATTGGGAGAGAAGAAGCCGGTGGTAGAGATGGTTGATATGTAGTGAGCTGTAGACTGCTGGCTGGGTGCTTGCTCTTGCAAATAAAGTTTTGTTGGAACATAGACATGTCTATTCATTTACCTGCATCTTTGGTAGTTTCGTTGTATAATGGCACTGTCCACAGTTGAAATTCAACCTGCATGGCCCATAAAGCCTGAAATATTTGTCCTATGGCCCTTAAAGAAAAAACATTTGCCAGGTCTAGAAAGGTCTAGAAGCAGCAGTATGGAATAGACAACTCCACTCAGGTACATATAGAGAGAGGTGGACAGATTGGGAGGTTTTGCTGATGGTCTGTGTTCCAGATGTCACAGTGGAAGGGGTTCAGGGGTTGAGAATGGGTAGGGTGTTGCCCTTGAAAGATTATGTGCAAAACTGTTTGTGTTTGGACTGCAGGAGATGGTGGATGAATGACTTGGGATCATAAACTGCTTGTGGCACCAAAAGTAGAGATAGTGGGCATGATGACTCTACATGGTCTTTTGCCTGAAGGGGTTAGTCAGCAAGGATGGCAAGGTGAGGAAGGGTAGTGAATTCCAGGAGTTCAGACTTTGGGAACTCCTTGTTGGCGCCTGCTAGCAGAGGATAGAAAGGAGGGGAAGGGAAGAGGCTCCTGTGGTCTTCAGAACATTCTGCTTTCCGTCTCTGGAGATGAGTGCCAGGTCTGATTTTCCATCATGCTCTGCTGCTTTCCAAACTCCTTGGCTACTAAATGTGTGCGTTGATTTTTCTGGGGTTGGGTTAAGACCCAATGCATGTTTGGAAACCTAGAGCATATTAAGAGTCATTGGAGTGTGGCGATGTGAAGAGTCATTGGCGGCCTGCCACTACACGGCTTTGAATGTGTGTGGTTGGTTTGAATGAAATCTTCTCGTTAATTTTTATTTCAGATCAGTCTGGCTTGATTACTGGTTTATATATTTATTACGATTCCCGCAAAGTTAAATTCCCTCTTCTGAACATAGAGCTATTTCCAACATTGATACTTTAAAAATCACCTCCATCTATGTGAACGATAAGGTAGATGAGGAAATGATTTTTCTTGCTTTCCAGGTGCCTCATAAAGGCACTGTATTGGGCCAGTGGCTAAGTTGAGTTTCATCCACAGACTGTGCACCAGGAACAGGGAGAGACCTTGGCAGGGTCTGCTCCAGCCCCGCTGTCTTGTACCAGTGCTCTGATGGCACACAGTGTGCACAACAATACAGACAGCAATGATTCTGAATTGAAAAATGAGAAGAGTTCTCCTCCAAGTGGGAAGAACTTTTTAGAAAAAAACGAGACCAACGAATTTTACTTCCATATTCCTTTTTATGTATGTATAAAGGTAATAGGTAAGAAACTTATGGGAAGTCTCAGGGAGCACTTGCATGGAGTGTCGGATGGGGTTCTGAGTGATAAAGCGTGTGATGTAATGTGGTTGGCAGCGTTTTTTTCCCTTCTTAGTGGTATATAAAATAGTGCTGTTTCTGCTGATTAGTGACATCTTAGACTCCATGAAGTGCATCGCAGTACGGTGTCTGCCGCCCGGTAGGCCTGCCACAAAGCAAGCTAACTCTGTTAAGTACAGTCCCCGCTGTATCACCAGCATGCAGTGACATTATGTCATTCAGATTTTTTGTTGCAACATTCTCATTTTTAAATGAACCATTCAGGGAGAGAATTATAAAACAAAGGAAGACTTTTAATTTACATTTGAAAAATATCAGAGTTATTAACATTTTAGAACTGGCTGCTGGCTTGTCCCTGTGCAGCGACCTTTCAATAATGGATATTAATTCCAGCTCCGTTTTACCAGCAGAGCTGTCAGGAAGATGTATTTACTTGACACACTGCAGCAGCCAAAAAACTGGAGCACCTTGAAAGAAGCATCTAAAGAAATTATGTTTGTCTCCTTTGGTTTATGGTGTGTCAGAAATCAAAATACTCATTTCTTACTAGGTTTATTAAACCCCTGCAATTGGTGTTTACTTAAGAAACCAGAAAATCACTGAGAGTTGTTTGGGCTTTGAAAGTGTACTTGATAGCTGTCTTAGATTCTTTCACTTTTGTGAATAAGATTCAAAATAATGCTGTACAGTAGAGGTGGGCAAACATTTCCTGCAAAGGACCAGATAGCGAATACTGTAGGCCTGTAGGCTCTATGGTCTTTGTCATTACTACTCAGTACTGTTAATAGAGCAAGAAAGCAGCCATTGAGAACCCATAAATGAATGGACATGACCTTGTTTCAGTAAAATTTTATTTCCAAAATTAGGTGGCCAGCCTACTGGCCGTGGTTTGCCAACCTCTATTATACAGTAACTAAACCAGACTTTCTCAAAACTACTCTTAAATCTTTACAAGTCAACATATTTATTACATTTATTTATTAAGTTATCAAGAGATAACAGCAAAAAAAAGAAATAACAGAAAATTGCATATAAATTAATAAGTTAAGGAGGAGCCTGCTGCCATTATGATAGTATGAAGGTATATGAAGAAAAGCAGAAATTTGCCCTGAGGGGCTAATCTAAGAATGATAATTAATAAATTTGATTGTGCGAGTTAGCCTTTACTAGATAATAAACCACACCAAAGGTAAGTTACTTAAAATAAGTCATTTATTTTCTCCCCATTCTGTGGGTTGGAAGCATGGGCTGGGCTCCCCCGCCCTTGTATGCCTGGATCCTCAGTGGGGGCCACTCATCTGCAAGGGGGGCCTCCCTCGGGCTTCTGACATGGCAGCCACTTTCAGGAAGAGCCTGCATAGAAGCTGCAAAGCCCTTCAGAAGTCTCATGCCCCTTCCTTCCCATGCTCTTGGTTGAGGGAGATCACTAAGCCAGGCTGGTTCATGAGGTGAGAAAAGAGGTTCCAACTCTTGATAGCAGGAGCTTTGGAGAATACATGGCCATCGTTAATCTACTTCAGTTACCTAGACATATAGAACCAGAACTTGACACGCTCCACAACTGGGCATTAGGGGTCGGCAGACCATTCTATGAAAGAGCCAGGTAGTACATATTTTAGATGTTGTGGCCACAGGCTCTGTGGTGGCTGCTCATTTCCAGTCTCAGAGCCCTGAAACAAATGTAGACAGTACATAAAGCAATGAACGTGACTGTTTCAATAAAAATTTATTTACAAAAACAGGGAATTTGACCCTCCCCCCCACCGCCCCGATCTAGTGCATTCAGTCTTTTAACAGATCTGTGAGTGCCAGGCATTGTTCTAGTGCAAGGAATACAGCAGTGTACAATACTGATAAATTTTTCTGCCTTCTTGTAACTTATGTTCTGGTGGAGAAAATAAGAATTAATGAAGAAGAGGTTTATGTTAGAGAACATTAGATGTTACGTGGTGATAAGTACCTTGGGTAGCCAAGGAAGGCTTCACTTTGAAGGTGATTGTTAAGTAAAGACTTGAAAGAAGTGAAGAAACGAATCCCGCAGGTAACCGGGGTCAGTGGACGGTTGAACAAGCAAGTGCAGAGCGAAGCAGGTGCATGGCTGGCAGGTGGAAGGAATAGTGGGGAGGCAAAGAGCGGTAGGAAAAGTCAGCAGAACTGGTTGGTGTGTTCAGGGTGCATGGGGCCATTATTTTTGTCAAAAGCTATTGAAAGCTTTAAAATCATCTAGAAACTTGTGGCTAGACCGACGTTAAGGGTGTTTTTTAAAGATCATTTACTTATTTATTTGAGAGAAAGAGAGCGAGTGAGCAGAAAGGGCAAAAGGAGAGGGAGAAGCAGGCTCCCGCTGAGAAGGGAGCCTAATGTGGGGCTCGATCTCAGGGCCCTGGGATCATGACCTGAGCCAAAGGCAGTTGCTTAACCGACTGAGCCACCCAGATGCCCCTTCAGTTCAGTTTTAATGGAGGACTAGGTGATTGGTTGGTTGCCTGCCTACCTCCCTACCTCCCTTGGCTAACGTGTAAAGATCAGACCAGTAGTTTTTTTTTTTAATAATTTTTTTTATTTTTTATAAACATATAAAGTATTTTTATCCCCAGGGGTACATGTCTGTGAATCGCCAGGTTTACACACTTCACAGCACTAACCATAGCACATACCAGTAGTTTTAAGTGAAGCTAATGATAATGCAGGTTGGAAAAATGGACTCAGCTCCCACCTGGGGCTGGCATCTTTTATTGGCTGTCATCTTGAGAGATTACTGTGTGTATGGCTCTGGCATTGGAAAGCCCTTTTTTGCACAAAGCAGCACACTTCACCTTTGACAAATTCTAATTGTTAGGAAGGGTTTCTTTCTAACAGCTGAAACTGACTTCTCTACCCTACTTGATCCCGGTTCCCCCCTTTGGAGCTACTTGGGCAACATTTTGTTACTTCAGTTCCCTGCAGGGGGAAAAAAGTACCTTGCAGTATTATGTGTCCAAGTAGAGTTTAGATTACAGTGATATCACAATTTGTGTTTTATAATATCTTACTGTTTAAGATGCCAGAAATACGTTATTGATTTTTTTCAGCTGATAAGAGACCTATTTCATTCTTTCCTACCCTGTGTATCTATTTATAGTACCCCTTGCTAACATATCTCTCAAAATGCATGGTGTTCCTTGATTTTGACATTCATTTTACTTCATCCATTATTGAGAATTTATTCAGTTATACCAATTTATTATAGATGGTGTTTTTTTGGAGTTGTACTGGCTGTTGTGGATTATGTACCACCCCATAAATCAGTAAATTAAAACAAAGATCCTATTATTTTGACTCTCGTGTCTGGAGGTTGGCTGGGGCTCACTCTAGGCTAAGCTGTGAAAACTCAACATGAACAGATTGCCTAAGTAGGATGAACTCTAATGGACCCTGATGAAGTTGGGGTCTTCTACAGTTCTGTTTATTTCTGGATGCAGTCCAGCTGATCCCTCAGTGCTTTCATGGCCATGGTCAATGCTGCAAAAATAAGCACGTTAATCTTTCAGGATACAAAAATCCCAGTGTGACTCCCTGACTGCTGAGGACCTAATCTGCTCAGTGGCCCAAGCATTTCACCTCTGTTTTCTGAACTCCATCTTTCTAAATGCCCTGTTGTACCTGACAGCAGTTTCTGTGCCCTCATAGCGATAGATGACTTGAGAGGAAAGACTGATTTTAAGAATTGATGTGTTCAAGTTTCTTAAGACGGTTCTAGAAAATATTTTACTCTTCTTCTTTTGGTGAAATTTTAGTTGTTTAAAGTGTAGTTTTAAAATTTGAGATCAAATTCATATATCACAAAATTCAACATTTTAAAGTTACTAATTTGGTGATTTTAGCATAGTCACAATGTGTACCACCATATCCACTATCTAATTCCAGAACATTGTCATGACTTCAAGAAATCCCAAAAATCAAAAACCAAAACAAACCCTGTGTTCTCCTTCTAATCATTCAGTCATTTCCATTTACATGAAAACACCAGTCTACTTTCTTTCTCTATGGATTTGCTTATTTTGGATGTTTCATATAAATGGAATCATACAATATATGGTCTTTGTGTTTGACTTTTGTCACTTAATATATAAATTTTAATGTTTAAAAGCACAAATCTAGTTTAAAATATTGTTAATTTACCTGGGTATGTTTAAATAACTCTTATTTTCATTACGTATTTGAATTTTTGTTATTTCTTACTATCTTGATATCACTAAACCTTTGCATTAACAAGTTGCCCCATTTGCTTCAGAGTATTTAAACATGTTTATGTAAATCTGAAGTAAATTCCTGAGTGACAAATATGTTTAACTCAGTAGATTTTCTGTTAGAAATCATTCCCATTTTAAATGAGTAAGATAGCATTGTATGAGTGTAAAGAGTGCTCTCAAAAAAAAGTTGAACTTTAACTGAGCATAGAATTGGCATTGCTCAAATTGACATGACATTATTCGTTAGGACAATGTTACCAAACTTAAGATTAGTGAATGGTGGATGCCAGATGGGCTTTTCTTTTCTCAAAGATGCTTTGACAACTCTTTTCTGTTAAGCTAATATTTGGATAAAGTTGGACTTGTAATGAAACTTGGAGACAACAAAAATCCCAACTTAAATCTTAGGATATATCTTTTTCTTGGACTAGAACACACTGCAGCCTTAGCTTTCAAAGCTGCATGTGGGGATGAGATAAAACTACGTATCTGGAGGGGTGCCTGGGTGGCTCAGTCGGTTGAGTGTCTCCCTCTTGATTTCAGCACAGGTCATGATCTCAGGGTCCTAGGATTGAGACCCACGTCAGTTTGCATTCAGTGCAGAGTCTGCTTGTCCCTCTCCTCTCCTCTTCTCCTGACTCACTCACTCTCTCTTGCTGTCTCTCTCTCAAATGAATAAACTCTTAAAAAGAACTAAGCATCTGGGAAATCCTTAATTGAACTTTATCTATATAAGATAGTATTTTCTTTTAGTGGAATTCTGAGATACGTCACAAGGTTCTCTTTCAGCCTGTGTTGAGACAAAGTATATCTTTTCTTGTCTTGTCTTTTCCTTTAAATTTTAAAATTTCAGAGGCACCTGGGTGGCTCAGTTGGTTAAGTGCCTGCCTTTGGCTCAGGTCATAATACCAGGGTCCCGGGGTGATTCCCGTGTTGGGCTCCCTGCTCAGTGGGGAGTCTGCTTGTCCCTCTCCCTCTGTCCCTCTCTCCCCTGCTTATGTGCACTCTCTCTCTCAAATAAATAAATAAAATCTTAGAAAAATAAATTTTAAAATCTCAAATGTTTTAATGGCATTGCTGCCTACTAGGGATTTCAGAGGTGGTTTGTCGGGGACTTGGGAACAGGAGAACATTGGAGTAGCAGATAAGAGAATTCTCTGACTTATTTTTTGTAGAGCAATAGCCAGAATGGTCATTTCAGGGGGCAAATCTTATACTGCTCCCTATACTAACTTTATGCTGTTTTTAAGAGCAAGGATGGAATCATTAATGTATCATAGCGCTCTCATTCTATCTACTTCATCCTAAGCCATTTTTCCCTCTGCTGTCTGTGCTTTGGCCTCATTCACCAAATCTTAGTACCTGTCCTGTACCATGCTTCTTTCTACCCCACACCTTCTGCCTTCCCATGTACCATTTCCTATCCTACTGTCCTCCTTACTGCCTTCAGAGCTCAGTTCAAACACCGTTTCCTCAAGGAATCCTCCTGGAAACCCCATATTCTCCTCTGTTGTGCTTTTCACAGCTTTAATTAAAATATGAATTACGCATTAATTGCTTAATGTCCCAGTCCTCTGCGAGAAGGAAATCCTCACAGCGCCTGGCACCTGCCTATTCCATTCACAATGGACTCCGCTGCCTAATTCATGGGGCATGGAAGTTGCTCAGTAAATACACCCTGACTGAATGAATGATAGTGGACTACCCAGTATAGTGCTCATATTCCATTTCTAGAATAAGTGCTTCGAGTCTCTGCACTCTGCTCACGAGCTCAGCCACAGAATGCACCAACCATATGTGTTGTCCAACTGCTGACCTCATCTGTTGTGATGCACTTTGTGTCTTTCTTCCCTCCACACATATTTGAGACGTGTGTGTTGGATTGTCTTAAGGCCACCAAACTGAGTACAATTTGAGCGGCTGATTTTTCTTTAGTCCTCACCTAGTTCCTCACCTTTGGGATCCAACTCGCTGATCTCCCAAGGGCAGATCCTGTCACTTTGGAGTACACTGAAAGTCACTGCCAGAGGCTGAGACCATAATCTTGGACTTAGCTGAGCAATTCTGGGGAGCTAACAACTTAGAAGCAGTGATCTCATTTTTTTTATCTTTTTTTTTTTTTGTATTTGATTTTAAAATAAGGACAACTAGGTGTTAGATAGGTAGAACTGTCCGCTTACCTTTCTTTCAGGTTTCTTTGAGTTAGAAGGACCTGTGTACCATTACTCCCCTTCCCAAGAATGTCCTCACCAGCCCTCAGTTATGCTTTTTAATGTCAGAAATACTCAGAAATATCAAAGCCACATTATCATGTATCAAAAAAGTTTTTTTTAGTAAAAGGAAAAAAGACATTTAACAGGCTTTTTTATTAAATCAGATTAAAAACATGTTAAATAGGAGGAAAGCACATATAATAGAAGGTGTGAATCTATAGGCCTCCTCTAAATATTTCAAAGACCTACTGAAAGGTTTTTGAAACACTCTTCAAAGGAAAAAAAAAAGATATAAACCCATTATTTAGGGAAGAATTTGAGAAGTTAGCATGCAAGTAAAAGAAGGTTACATGGTATGGCAATTGAAATAGCTGGGTTTGAATCCTGAGTCTACAACTTATCTGTGAGATACTTTGGGTCCTAATCTCTTTAGGATAGTGTACCTATTTCATATGTTTGATTTGAGGATTAAATGATAATATATGTAAAACTTCCATGTATAATTAATAAAATTAGCATAGGTGTTTAAGAGTACTAAAAATAGCTGAGTGGTCCTCACATGGGATGATATAAGCAGATCCTTGGAATGAGAGAAGTGAAGCCCAAGATAAATTATTTGATTCTAAGATAGTATCAGCCATTTTAAATGAGTTAAACTTGACCACTTCTAATAGTTTATAATGTAGTATACTGAAAGATCCCCAAATATGATCTCTGAGCCATTGTTCTTTTTTCATAATTGGATATTTGTAAGATTCTTTCTCTTTCCTTCTTTCTGAGATATAATTGACATATAACAGGAGTGGCTGTTTAAGGTGTATAAATATGTTGATTTAGTATACAAATAGTGCAGAGTTATATCACATAAATACCTTTTTTTTTTGTGGTGGGAACATTCTAGCAACTTTCAAATATACAATACAGGCTCATTAACCATAATCACCATGCTGTACATTAGACCCCAGACCTTATTCATCTTATAACTGAAAGTTTATACTCCATCATCTTTCTTAAGAAGTTACAGAGAAATGAGGATGCTAAGATTGTAGGACAGAAAGGATCTCATTTACAAAAAGAGGAATGGAGGGATTTCAGAACTCTAGATAAGTCCATCTTAACAAAATTATGATGCTGTTAGTTTGTGATAATTGAAAAAAGGAGGGTTGATCAGAGAATGCCCAAGACCATATTTAAGGGACACTAATGGCAATGCAGTCTAGGGGATGGAAATTGTGAACTTTTAGATCTTAAAATCAGAATGACTGAACATTTGGAAAGAGGACTGTGTTAGGTTAGGTAATGGTAGCTTGTGGAGAAAAGGAACAAAATTTCTGTAGATGAATACAAAAGAAGTTTATCAGTTTTGTAAATAGTAGAATATGTGGCCTTCTTGGTCAGTGGATGGCTTTCTTCATTGTGGTGCCCATCTTCTTCCATCTCATGGCTCCATTATTCCCCTGGTTCTTAGCATCCTCCACATCCAGTGGGCAGGAGAAGAAAATAGTGGAGAGGGCCCACCTGCTTCTTAAGAACCCTAGCTAGATATGAAAATACTTGCAAATCATTTATCTGATAAGGGATTGATTTCCAGAATATAAGAAGAACACCTACAACTCAACAACAAAACCCAAACAACATAATTCAAAAATGGGCCAAGGACTTGAATAGACATTTCTCAAAAGAAGACCTACAAGTAGCCAGTAAGCACATGAAAAGATATACAATATTATTTGTTACTAGGGAAATGCAAATCAAAACCATAAAGAGGTACTACTTCATACCTATGAGGATGACAATTAGGTTTTTTTTTTTTTTTAAGGGATATGTTGATAAGGATATGGAGAAATGAGAACCCTCGTGCATCACTGATGGCAGTGTAAAATGGTACAACTGCTGTAGTGATTCCTCAAAAAGTTAAACACAGAATTACCACCTGATCTACCACTCCCCCTCTGAGGTGTATGCCCAAGAGAATTGACAAGGACTCAAACAGATACTTAAACACAAATGTTTGTTGCGGCATTATTCACAACAGCCAAAGGGTAGAAACTACCCATGTGCTCCCCGGTGGTTGAGTAGAAGACAAATGTGGTATACAGAACAAAATATATGTACGTTGGAATATTATTCAGTCATAAAAAGGAATAGAATTCTGATACATACTACAACATGGATGAACTTTGTTAACATTACCCTAAACAAAAGAAGCCAGACACAAAAGGAAGGAAAGCAATATGATTTCACCTCTTTGAGGTACCTGGAATAGACAGATTCATAGAGTCAGTAAAATAGCAGTTGCCAGGGCTTGGGAGGAGGGGAATGTGGGGGTACTGTTTAATGGGTCCAAAATCTGTCTGGACTGATGAAAATGGTCTGGATACAGTGACAATAATTACACAACATTGTGAATGTATTTAATGCCACTGAATTGAATACTTAGGGGTTAAAATGGTAAGTGTTATGTTACGTACATTTTACCACAACCGAGAAAGAAACTCAGCTGGAAAGGACACACATCCCCTTTGGTCACATTCCCTGGGCGAGAACCAGAGCCACGGACAGCTTAGGTGGCAGAGAGTTTGGGCAGTGGCGTACCAGCCTGAGCAGCCACTTCTCACCAATGATCGCACAGTATGGAAAGAAGAGCATAAACATTTTGTGGCCAGCCTGCTACTTTGGACACAAGAGATCAAGTTTTAAACTGTTTTCTAGTATGTATTTTGCTAGATAGTAAATCCAGTTTAGAAGCAACTTCTTGAAACTGTAGGATCAGAAGATCCTGAGAATTTCTTATCAAACATGAACCAAGTAACAGAAATATTAAAGTTCCCAGTTTACTAATTTTAAGTGTAGGAAATGTTTAAGTGTAGGAATACAATGTTTCTTATGTTAGCCTGTGTTCTGTGTCCTATTACAGCATTCATGACTTTACTTTGCTTCTCCTGTCACTGTTTTCTGCACATGTTCTTATGTACTTTAAGCTCAAATTCTCTGTGACACTCCATTTCAGGAGGGTCGCACTTGATGACATCCCAGGCTTGGGCTTCAGATATCTCAGGTGTGAGTAAGAATGTTGAGTTTACTTCTGGGTGAAACATTAAGGAAACATTGCAGATAAAGTGAGAGGCTGCTTAGCATAAGGTATCCGTGATGGAGAGGCAGTTCTTTCTGGAATGGAATGGATGGAAGCCATCTGTCATCCTAAGGAGTGGCAGAAGATGCTGGGCTGTGGGCTTATAGGCTGGATGAGCTCCCAGCACTGTCTTCAGATCGGTATCCACCTCTGCTGTGAAATGTAAGAAGGTTCATGCCATGAGTCGCTCCAAAAGGCAGGACCTGGAGCCCTAGTGAAGGTTCCAGGGCAGCCACATCCTGTTCAACAAAAGAAAGATCTTCGCAGCAATTTGAAGACTGAAGTGTGGAGAGGTCAGCTTCTGGGCAAAGTGAGCGCCACAAGTCTGGGAGGGAGACCAGAGACAGAGAAGCAATTTGGGGGGCTAGCGGGGGAGCTGGCTTATGGCAGCTAGAGCTTCTTAAATTCTCCTGAGAGTCTGTGATTCTCTTCTATACTTGCCACTGTTTGCAAACATTCCTGCAGTCTCCAAGATGAAAAGCAGAGGAGGAGTTAATGTAATGAAAGGAAGCAATTAAGATGTAAATTGTTTTCTCCCTAAGTGCTTTCACAATGTACTGAAATGTACATTCACTTTTATTCCCTTCTGTCTAGGCTGCAAACTCTGGGGAACTAAAGATGGAAATGTGGAATCAAGCAGGTTATCCCCATACAAAGAGAGACCGCTAACATCTGGCTCTTTCCTTTTTTCCTTTAAAGGATATAATCAGTGTTTCATGGTGTCTCTAACGCCTGCTCTTTTATATGCTTAGTTTTAGAGGGAGAAAAATCTAATGTTGGGCAGCAATTACAGCAGCAGCATATTCAGCAAACAGTAGGCCATTTAAACTGAGGACAGTTATTAATGGGATTAGAACAGTAATAGAACTTTATAGAGGAGTTTAATAACTCATTTACAGACCATGAAACAAAGCTAATAGTCAACCTTCATGGGTGAAGTGTTCTGTTTGTCCTGTGGTCCACTGCTTTGACTTTTAGTCAAATGTCAAGAGATTACTTAGATTTCATACACCAGTCTGTGCATCTTATTGTTAAAGCAGGTAGAATTTTGCACTTAAAAAACGAGTCCCCAGAGAGCAATGATCTAGCATTAACATTTTTTTTAATTTTTTAATTTTTTTATAAACATATAATGTATTTTTATCCCCAGGGGTACATGTCTGTGAATCGCCAGATTTACACACTTCACAGCACTCACCATAGCACATACCCTCCACAGTGTCCATTACCCCACCCACAGAGGGGCTATCAGAATGGCAGCATGGAAATAGAAACCTAATTTTGACTTTGTGGGTTATTTTACTTTAAATGTGACATGTCTGATATATGTTGTTAGATCATATATCGCTGAGGGCCAAAAATGTATGTATGTATAAATGAAAACCTTTCACAAGCCTCATCTCAACTGCATAGCAAAACCCATATTAAACAAACAAAAAACCTTGAAATTTTCTCCCAAACGTGCACTTTCCCTTTAAATGTGTCTAATTCTCGTCTAATTCTTTCTGGTTGAAGATAGCCTGATTGCAAGTCTATTTGTAGTCTGTTCAGCATCCATCTCTCTCTCCTCCCTAAAGCAGAGGCTGGATCTATAGCAGTGCAGGGGGAAGGTAGGTCCTCTGTGGCTCCCCTTGTGACAAGACACAAGTGAAATAAATTTTTTTAAACTAATTTTATTTTAATAGTATGAAATACATTTTAGTTTTTAATCAGATATGTTTCATTATTGTTGAAATAAGATTTAACATTTTATGAGAGAGCAGTTTGCAGATTTGGTTTGGTTTATTTTTTCTTAATGAGTAGATTTTTAAAAAATCTTTCATTTGGCTCTGATAGATTTTTTTTTAATTTTTAAATTTTCTTATAAACATATAATGTATTATTAGCCCCAGGGGTACAGGTCTGTGAATCGCCAGGTTTACACACTTCACAGCACTCACCATAGCACACACCCTCCCCAATGTCCATAACCCCACCCCCCTTTCCCTAGATTTTTTTTTAAAGGAGCTGTTTTAGGGGGCATCCATGTGGCACAGTTGTTTAAGCATTGGATTCTTGGTTTTGGCTCACGTTGTGATCTGAGTCCTGAGATGAAGGCCTGCACTGGGGTCCCTACTCTGTGCAAAGTCGGCTTGAGATTCTTTCTTCCTCTCCCTCAGCCCCTCCCACTTATGCTTTCTCTCTCTCTCTTTCTTAAATAAATCTTGTTAAAAAATAAGCAGTTTTAGGTTTACAGAGAAGTTGAACAGGAAGTAAAGACGCCCCCAGTCTCTCCCCCTTCCTCTAACCCCCTGCACAGATTCCCCTCTTGTAACATACTAATGTTAATATTTGTTATAATTGGTGAACCAATATTGATACATAATTATTATATAGAATTCATAGTTTAATTTAGGGGTCACTCTTTGTATTGCATAGTTCAATGGGTTTTGCCAAGTGCACGTTGTCTTGTATCCTCCATTGCTGTGTCATATAGAATGGTTCCACTGTCCCCCAAATCTCCTGTGCTCCGTGTATTCATCCTTCTCTCCGTCCACTCCAAGCCCCTGATCTTTTTAACGTCTCTATAGTTTTACCTTTGTCCTATATTTGGAATCATACAGTTTATACCCTTTTCATACTGGCTTCTTTTATCCACAGTATACATTTAAGACGTTTCTCTGCGTCTTTTTGTGGCTTGATGACTCATTTCTTTTTATTGATGAATAATATTCCATTGTATAAACCATATTTATTCCATTGGACTGTCACAGTTTGTGTATCTACTTGAAAGACATCTTGGTTGCCTCCAAGTTTTAGCAATTATAAATAAAGCTGCTGTAAACCTGTCTGTGCATATTTTTGTGTGGACTGAAGTTTTTCAGCTCATATGACTTAATACCAAAGGGCACAGTTGCTGGACTGCATGGCAAGCCCACGTTTAGTTTTGTAAGGAAGCCAAACTGTCTTCCAAAGTGGCTGTGCCATTTTGCATTCCTCCCTGCAGTGAACGAGAGTTCTTGTTGCCCCACATCCTCACCAGCATTTGGTGTCCGTGTTTTGAGTTCTTACCATTCTAGTAAGTTTATAATGGTATCTCGTGTGATTTGCAGTTTCCTAACCCCATATGATGTGGGGCATCTTTTCATATGTTTATTTGCCATCTGTGTATCTTCTTTGAAGTATGTGTTCAGATCTTTTGCCTGTTTTTAAATTGGATTGTTTGTTTTCTTACTGTTGAGCTTTAAGAATTCTATATTTTGGCTACAGGTCCTTTTTCAGATATGTGTTTTGTAAATATTTGTTCCCACTCTGTGGCCTGTCTTTTTATTTCCTTCTGATTTAGTTAATTTTGATACTTGGTTTTAATGATTGTTATGGCTGAAAAATGAGTCTCATAACAGTGCATAGATATGTGTGGAGAATGTGCACCATTGACTCTGCTTTCTAAATTATACTTATTTTCAAGACCATAAACCAGTTACGCAAAGATTGGTTAATAATTTATTTAGCAAAATATCATTTTCCCAGAACATTGCCTATTCTTACAAACTAATTGAAACATTTTGCATTCTTATATAGATTCAAGACCTACTGAGATTCCCTTGGAAAATATTTAAATGGGTGTGAAAATAGCTTTAAATTTTTTTGGTCATATTTTATTTACTTTTTATTGAGCTTTAACAGGCAGTAGTAAAGTAGACTAATTTTAACATACAACTTAATGAATTTTTACATATGTATGAGCATATGTAAAACACATGTAAAACCAACATCTAAATCCAGAGTAAGAACATTTTTACTACAACAGAAAGTTCCTTCAAATTCATTTCCAGTCCATGCTTTACCCAGAGCTAATCAGTATTCTGATTTCTAGAACTATTGATTAGTTTATCTGTTCTTGAACTTCATATAAAAGAAATACAAAATAGATCCACTTTTGTGTCTGGCTACTTTCATAGCATAATTTCTGTGAAAGTCATCTGCATTGTTTCTTTTATAAGTTTTTTAATTTAAAAAATTGCTATATAGTATCCCATTGTATGACTATATTGCAGTTTCTCTTTTCCTACTGATGAGGGTTTGGCTTGTTTTCACTTAATGGCTAGTTATTTTTTTTTAAAGATTTTATTTATTTATTTGTCAGGAAGGGAGAGACGGAGCATGAGGGAGCACAAGCAGGGGAGAGCTGCAGGCAGAGGGAAAAGCAGACTCCCCACTAAGCAGGGAGCCCGATGCAGGGCTCCATCCCAGGACCCTGGGATCATGACCTGAGCCGAAGGCAGATACCTAACTGACTAAGCCATCCAGGCATCCCATACTTTATGGCTATTATGAATAATGTTACTGTTAAGATTCTTGTACACATGTTTTTGTGACTATATCCCCTCATTTGTTTTGGATACATACAGAACCACACACACATGCATGTGTGCACGCGTGCACACACACACACACACACACTCTTACAAGTGGGATTGCTGAGTCTTAGGGAAGATGTATATATTAGTCTTCAGAGATTTTTTTTAAAGGTTTTATTTATTTGACAGAGAGAGACACAGTGAGAGAGGGGACACAAGCAAGGGGAGTGTGAAAGGGAGAAGCAGGCTTCCTGCTGAGCAGGGAGCCCCATGCGTGGCTCAATCCCAGGACCCTGGGATTGTGACCTGAGCCGAAGGCAGGCGATTAACAACTGAGTGCCCCAGGCTCCCCAGTCTTTAGAGATTTTGCCACACAGTTTTCTAAAGTGTTCTGCTGATTTGATTTGCACACCAACTGCCTATATAAGAGAATTACAGTTGCTCTACGTATTTGGTATTCATCTTTTTAATTTTAGTCTTTCTGTTGGTGTGTAAGTAATATCTTACTATGTTCTTTTTTTTTCAGATATTTTTTTAATTTTTATTTTTTATAAACAAATTTTTATCCCCAGGGGTACATGTCTGTGAATCGCCAGGTTTATACACTTCACAGCACTAACCATAGCACATACCCTCCCCAATGTCCATTATCCCACCCACCTTTCCCAACCCCCTCCCCCCAGCAACCCTCAGTTTGTTTTGTGAGATTAAGAGTCACTTATGGTTTGTCTCCCTCCCAATCCCATCTTGTTTCTTT